>JAJOOR010023051.1:0-16887 GCA_036250505.1 Solanum acaule | reverse complement strand
ATAGATAACCTAAAATTTTGTAAAACAAAATTGAAAAAACTTTAATTCTACAAATCATGAAATTCAACAATAAATTGAACAAGAACAAGATTATATATGATTTTTAGAAGTATGCATGAATAAACATATTGTTATACGTAATTTTCATAACAAAGTGAATTAAGGAGAAGAATTGAAAATTTGAGAGAGAAAGAAATATACTATACAAAGAATTCTAGAAAGAGAAGAATGAAACAAAAAAAGAAAAAGAAGAAGAAGAAGAACTCTATTTTAAAATGGTTAACAAATAAAAAGGAGAGATAAAATAAGAATGATAAAATAATCAAACGTGTTTAGAGAAAAATAAGGGGAACAAAAAAATATTTTAAAGAAAAATAAAAATAACTATTAAATGCCAAATAAATAAAACAAAGTCTTTTTCTTGTTAAAATCTTAAAAATAGGCTATTTATTGCCAATTTAGTCTATAAGTTGTCATAGTGTGCCATTTTGTCAAACAACATACAGTAATGGTCCGAGCTATTGAATGGGCTTAATTCTATAATTTCATCATTTGGGCCCATCCCACTTTAGAAGCAAAAAAGGCCCATAACTTCAATTGGGCCATATGACTCAAAATGGCTATGATTTAAGGCTCTCTTAAATATGAAATAACACTCGTTAATCACTTTTCGAAAAATATATATATTATTATGAAGTTTTAAATTTCATAGGTATTCAATGATAATATTCTTTTGATTCCCATTTGTAGAATTTGAAACTTCATAATAATAGCTATATTTCAAATGCATGAGCTAAAAAGTGATTTGTTGTAAAATTTACCCTTATATAATGGTATTAATACGGAAAAAAAAACAAGTCAAGCATTTATATCAAACCGTATTAAATTATCACAAGTAAGTAATTTAGTAAAGTGAAAGTATACATATAACTAACAATGATTAAGTGATAGAAGCTTATGTGCAAACACACGTCATTCAGTTTTTATTTGATTTAAACACTGATACAAATAAATTTTTATCTATTAATATATTTAAAATGAAATTCTAGTTATGTAAACTTGCTCATAACTTATATATCAAACTCGTATAAAAGAGTAGGACCACAATAAAATGACAATAAATGTAATATCGACCAATTCGTGGTAAATTTCCATACTACATATATCATGAATTTATTTGAAGAAACATGATCATTGACAATTTGATATATTGACTCCAATTTTATAAATAATGGCTACTTTAGAAATTTACATGCTAACATCATTATACATATTGAAGAGATACCAAAATGCACGTTTTTACATGTACCATTATTTATTTATTTGTACATTCACAAAAAGTTGTCCACCTAACTATATTAGTGGAAGTCCATATCAATATTGCACAAAGAATATACCCTACTCAAGATCCTCTATTGAATTTGACGCGAATTATTAGTTTTGTTCCTGAATTATTGACAGTCTTAAAAATATTTCCCTATTTGATTAACTGAACTTAAATACATTTTCATCCTCGATTTGTCACATGACATAACAAGTGATCTCAAACTCTTGAAGGAGCATCTGACTCTTAATAAAAAAAAGTCGAGAGAAGTTGAAAACACCCCTAAACTTGACGAAAATTTAGGGGTGTATTTCATTCAAGTTGCAACATTCAAGCTGTATTTAAGTTTAGTTAGTCAAGTAGATTAATATTTTTAAGACTATCAATAATTTAGGAATAAAACTAATAATGCACACCATATTTAAAAGTGTTTTCATACTTCTCTTTTATTTTCAATCCATCTATATATAATTCTTGACATAATATTTTTGTTGGAGTAATAAACTTTAGTATGCATTTGGACATTATCGGTTCACCAATTACAGAACAAATATGATCTATAATAATAATGATAACAAAATTAGTGTGATCTCAAAAATAAAATATAAAAAGGGTAGAATTTACACTTATCTCTGTATCAATAATATATTTTGATGAATATAAGTTCAATACGAAACATTTAATTATCTAGAACATGAAGATTCATTATTGAATAATCAAATGTTTCTAAAGTAAAAAACATAAAAGAAAAATTATATTTATAACAGAAATGATTATTATTCCTTCACCCTAATCAAACATTTCGAGTCCAAATAATACATATGAAAACTACATTAGGTCACAATTCAATTTACTAACGACAATGATAAAATTATTTTTTTTTAAAAAATATTTAAAAATTAAAACTCGAGATATTTGATTAAAAGTCGTATAACACAAACAAAAAGAAGCAGGTGGATACGTGGTGGGTGATGCGCAAATGTTGGAAATATGGATCTTCCACTCAAACCCCACCCACACAAAACCTACAAATTTTTAATTAAAAAACAGCTGAAAAAATTCTAGCTCTGTCCCCCCCTCCCCTCCAACCCCACCCACTTCCATTTAATTTTCATATTTTTACTCAAATATCAATTATTATTTTTGGTCATATGGGTTCAGTTTATTAAAGCAGAATATTTTTTTTTTTTTTTTAAAAAGTTCCATTTTTTTTGTAATATAATCAGCACAATATTTTGTGCTTTTTCACTTTTGAATTTGTTGTCTTGTTTCAGCTTAGAAGAAGACAGAGGAGAGCTTTTGTCTTTTTGATTAGCAGAATCCAAGGTTAGTTTTTTTTTTTTTTTTTTTTTGGTATATATATTTATATTTGTATCGTGTGTTATTTGTAAAGATTGAATCTTTAGGAGATTTTGAATATTTTTAGTTTTTATGTTTCGTTCACTTTTTCTTGAGTTGATTTTCATTTTTAGCTTTTTCTCATTGTGATTGCTGATGGAAAAGAGGGGTAAAAAAAAGAAAAAGAGAGAATTTGGAATTTGCCAACTTTTTCCCTCAAAGAAATAAAAAAAAAGTAAATAAAATAAAATAAATAGGAATAGGATTTTTTTTCTTTTGATTCTTCAATTTTAACTACTCATTAATGATTTAATCAATAAAAGAGCAATCTTTTTCACTTCTTTTTGAGGATTTTCTCATATTATGATATGAGGTTTTTTCAAGATTCAATTTTTATTCAGCCTACTTTTTCCTGTCATTAACCATTAATTTTTTCCTTTTTGCATATGCCATGATGCTCATGGACAACTTATCTATAATTGGATTAAAAAAAATGATATTTTATTCCAAAGATGTAAACTTTGGGCTCGCTTACACTAAGTATACCATTAGTGGGAATCAGTAGAATAGCCACATACAATGAGTTTCAGTTGAACACCCTTTGTCGAAAAGTTATACCGTATGTGTGTCAAAATTACTTTATACTTCGTAGATTTCAATTTGTTTCTGTTACTCTCCCTTTTAGTTTGTCTAAAAAAGAATGTTTCTTTCCCTTTTTGACAACTCTTTAATACTAACTTTTGATATGGCTTGTTTAAGATCACAAGATTAAACAGAATTTTAGTACATTTTACATATCTTTAGTTTAAGACGATTCAAAAGTCCTCTTTAGGTTCTCAAACTCCGTGACTAGTCAAAACCAACCAAATAAATTGAAATAGAGGAAGTATATATTAAATCTTGAAGACCTTTAACGAAATTCCTGGTGGGAATTAGATTGTTTTATTGTCATTTGTATGAACTGAAAGTAATATACAATCTCCTGGTTTAACTTATCAAGATTTCTGTGTAAATTGTTTTCGGTTATTTGTTGCTACCCCATTTGTGGGATTGTATACTAGGTAAGGTATGCGTACATCCTACCGCCTCCTAGATCCCACTTGTGAGATTATATTGGGTATGTTGTAGTTGGTTATTTGCGTCGATAGGTCACAGTTACAAGTTGGCATAGCAAATGTTTGCTGAAATGTGTGTGTATATATATATATATCAATTAACGAATCTATTATATCTCAATTGAAAGTAGTTTGGATCAGCTATGTGAATAAAGTGGTTATATGATTTTATGCTTGTAGCCATAATGCTACGTGAATCTGTGTGCTATATTTGTTTGATTCTAACTACTATTATGATATCGGTATTTCGATACAGTTTTTATTCAGTCTCATCAGAGGAAAAGATATAATATGAATTGAACTTTGGAACTTATATTTTCCAACATAGCTTTGTTGTCTCTTCTGCTGTAATAAACCATCAATATTTATGATTGATGTATATGGCTTTTTCATTAGAGTTGAAATAAATATGCAGTTCCCTGGTTTAACTTAGCAAGATTTCTGCGTAAATCGATATGCATCGTCATGAGTTCGAATCTGGCTGTTGAAAAAAAACCTAGTATAACTCGATACGCATCATCATGACGGATGGGCTCAACAATATAAGTGGTTTTTGGTTATTTGTGTCACTTTGCTTGCTCAACAGTAACAGTTGGCATACCAAGTGTTAGCTGAATTTTTTTATATCAACTATATGAATTAAGTGTTTACCTGATATGCTAGTAGGAGTAATACTACCTGCATCTGTCTGCCGTATTCGTTTGATTCTAACAACTATAAGGCCTCAAATAACCTTACTTTACAGATTGGAGCAAATTGTAGCAGAAGTTCAGCTCTCCCACTTTCGACTTATAATGGGAGGTGTATTGGGTAAGAATGAATCTCCCTCTAGTCCCAAGGCTTCTGTTCCAGAGACTAAGCTTGAGGCCAAAATAACTGAAGCGATGTTGCGGAGAGAAACTGAAGGAAGTTCCATAAGATCATTTGATAGCTTAGTCCTAAAATTTCCCAAAATCGATGAGAACCTGCAAAAATGCAAAGTTATATTCCAGGAATTTGGTAGGTTGGCTGCACATCCTTTGTCCAGTTTTTATTTGTATCATTTTGGTAACGTTTACTTGCATAAAAAGCACATTCTAGGCTGAACTCTGATTTCTTCACGAACTGCTTTTCATATTTACAATTCCCTTTCTTGTTTAAAGGAAAAAGAATGAGAAGAATTCTGTTTTGTTTGCAGATGAAGACAGCAACGGAGCAATAGACCCGCAGGAGTTGAAACACGCTTTCAATAAGCTTGAGATTAATTTTACTGATGAAGAAATCAGTGATCTATTTGAAGCGTGTGATATTAACGAAGATATGGGAATAGAGTTCAGCGAATTCATCGTTCTTCTTTGTCTTGTCTATCTTCTGAAGGATGATCCTTCTGCTCTGCATGCTGTATCCAGCTCACAGTGTTTCTTTTTAACTAATGGTTTTTCAGAAATATTAGGAAAAAAACATTTTTTTTTCCAGAAAGCGACATTTGTTGATTACTTTCAAGTGAGATGGTGCTTTTCAAAGATTAGTTCTTTGTTATGTTGCTCAGACTCTCCAAAAATGTCGTTGAGTATGTGTTAGATCCTCCAAAAGAAGTTCATTTTTGAAGGATCCAACCTCAATACGGCCACACTTTTGGAGAGTACGTGCAATTATCTGCTTACTTGTTCTCCTGGAGATGCATTCCATCTTCTTAGCATTCTGTAGCCCTTCATGAAGAACTACATTAACGTATCGGTTAGATCCCCACACCCAGCCCTGCACAAGCAAAGTTTTTTATTCCTTGACCAGATACAGAAATCGCGAATGGGACTACCAAATCTGGAGGTAACATTTGAAACACTTGTTGATGCTTTTGTGTTTTTGGACAAGAACAAGGATGGCTATGTAAGCCGGAATGAGATGGTTCAAGCAATTAATGAAACTATATCTGGAGAAAGGTCTTCTGGTCGAATAGCAATGAGAAGATTTGGTAAGTTCTCTCTCTCTTTCTCTCTGTGTGTGCGTGTGTCGAATAGCAATGTGAAACATATCTGTTTTAATGCTGAAGACCAAGTCTTCAAAGAGTTCTAACCGCTATGCACTGCTTGTTTAATTTCATACTAGAAAATGCAGAGTCTGCGTTATCTTATGTACAATATGTCATAATTTAGGAAGATGTATTGAGTGCTCCGGAATTATAAGTGAAGCAATCTTTATGGTAGAAAGACAAGTATGATGCGATTCAAATATTTCTTTTCAGTGGACCAATTACTAAGCTTGTTATCAAAAAGAACTTGTTCAAGTCTTTGTCACAAAGAGATGCCAGAAATGCAGAACCAATCCCATCTGTTCTTGTGCATTGCTCGCCAATCTGATTTGGTCGATATTTGTGCTCGAAGGACATGATGAGGACACTATAAATCTATAGTCTATTGACTTAATAACTAATTTGTTTTAGCTACTATTTTATCTATTTGTCCATCAAGTTCAAGAAGATTTTAATGTATAATGAAGAAATAATAGTAGTTCTATGTTTTGTAGGCATTATCATATTTAGTCGGAAGAGTTTAGGTAATACTTTATGCATTTTCGTCACTCATATATTGCAGTGTGTAAAGCCCCCGTCTTTTCTGTTTTGCAGAAGAAATGGACTGGGACAAAAATGGAATGGTGAACTTCAAAGAGTTTCTTTTTGCCTTTACTCATTGGGTGGGAATCGAGGATAACGAGGATGAAGAAGGAGAAGAGTAAGATTTCTCACAAAACTTTAAATATATGAAGAGCAAGAACGAAAACTTCACAATGACCACGAACATAAGTTCCCTTGCCTTCAGTAATAAACAAATTGTAACACCGGGGTGTGTTGATACTTCTTATGATGATCACTCGTGTAAATGAAGTCTCTCTACTTCCTAGTTCTAGTATGCGAATAGTGCTAGAGATATGTGTTGCAGTGAAGCAACATTAACTTCCATTTAACCATTTTGTACCATTAAAGTTATAAGTTTATGGATTTTGAGTTGTGATTTCATGAATTTGTGTATTCCTCACGCCTCGTTTGATCAGTGAAATTCTTTCAGGCTCTAGGAAAGTTAACTGTTGTCTTCACAGGAAGGAAATATTTGTGATTAACGTTCCAATTTTGACGTCTATATATCTGTTGAAGTACATCTAACCTTCGATTGATGAAATATTGTACACTTTGGTTTCTCCAATTAACAAGTTTTGACGAACTTGTTAATAGAGAAACCAAAGATGCACATTTATGTGAATTGAAGTGTTAAATATACAGTCAATACGAAAAGGTGACTTTCTTTTCTGAACATATTCAAAAGGAAAGAATGTCATATAAAATGAAACAGATACAACCATTCAAGAATGAGATTCATTTAGATTCTCTCTTTATTACTTCATTTCTTTTGATGATTTATAACATCCTTGCCTTTCTAGCTAGCCTACTAATTCAAGTACACTATTACAGTATATATATTTTTAATAATCGTGATGTCCAGGTCAGCTTGCGCACACCTCGACTAATTCCATGAAATACTTGCTCTCTCCCACTGACACAGGTACCGAGCAACTCTATCCACCCACCCTATTACAACAAAACTCTTCAAACCATTGGATTCATTAGATCATCAGATGATATGTCCCACAGAACACAGTCAGAATTGAACATAGTTGTTGATCCATTTCTTGTTGTTACTACTATTTCTTTTCCACTATCCTCACAATTCTCATTGCTAATTTTCTTGTTTTGTTGTTGTTGTAATTCTCCTCCTCCTACTGTGCATGTACTTCCACTACACAAACTTTGGTTCCATGGTGAACCCTCTTCATCATTAAGCAAATTAGCAAAATTATAGTTACTAAATCCTGTATTATCATGAAAATTACTAGATGTTGCTCCTCCTACACTTGTTTCCCAATTCTTATCACTTTCTTTAATAGCTCTTGATAATCCATACTTAATTTTCTCAATTGTGTTGTTATCTTTATAATTATTATTCTCCTCATGCTTAACATCACTTGTACTTGGTGCATTATTATGAGTACTTGTCATATTTGTAAATTGTTGATGAAACTGAAAACCAATTCTTTTTTTGGTCAAAAGATGGAGCATTTCATCTTTGAAACAACCAAGTGCTGCTTCAGCCAAATGAGGGACTTGTGGTGGAGATAATGTTGTTGCAATTTCACTTATTAAGTGAGAAAATGGCTTGTGTGTTACTGGATCAATTCCCATACCAGATAGTTTCTTTTTGAGCTTTGTGTTCCAATGGTTCTTCACATCATTGTCTGTTCTACCAGGAAGTTGAGCAGCTATCACAGACCATCTGTTCGATTACACACAAATCATACTTAGTGATCAATTAATATAAGTTTCTACGATTTCTTATGTTCTATGTTGTTCGAATTCTTCAAAAAAATTGATGAGGGCGTGTCTAATCATCCAAAAATAGTACTTAGGAATATTTGGCACGGGAGCGACAATATTCTCAGAGAGTCTGAGCAACATAGTAATGCTACTAATAATGGAAGGCACAAAGGTAAATTAGATTATTTTTTTTGGAAAAATGGGTAATTGGAAAGGTCAATAGCTCTTTGATATCTAACCAATCAATTACAATCAGTGGCAGAGACAAAATATCTAACAAACAATTGAAATTCCATGATCAAGGGCGTAATATGAAAATAACTTCTCGTAGAAATGCAAGGTAAAACCATAAGCTAAAATTTTAAATTTTTACCTATTGCCAAGAACAGAGTGAAGTGTGACAATGGTCTGCTCTTCTCCCTCTGAAAATTGGCCATGTTTGAGATCAGGCCTAAGGTAATTTGTCCATCTCAATCTACAACTTTTTCCACATCTTTGTAAACCTGTTTAAAATAAGAGACAAAATTTTAGCCATATATATGTGTGTAATTTCATTATATACATAGTCTTGTAAGGATTAATAAGACAATATGATGGAGCACGGAATAGTAAATACTCCTTCATTAAAAAATATTATACTGTTTGTAATGTGTATGTATATAGGTCAAAATTACTTTTTTTTGTATGTATATCTTATATCTTGAATATCTTTAACGAAATTCCTGATTTCTTCACTAATATCGATTTTGGTAGGGCCTCTAAATTGAGACTTTCTGATGTAAATTCAGATCAGACTAGATATTGGACACGAAAGAAAAAAAGGTTTAATGACAAACCACGAAAGGTTTGTGATGGAGCGTGTAGTTGTAAGTACTCATATGTCCTTTATAAGAGGATTTGTGAATAGAATTACCTCACATTTCAGCGCGAAACCGTATTAGTGAAAAAATAAAACAGATACTGAACATCAGATAATGAGACAAACCAGCATGTTTAGGAATGAGACGCCAATTACGAGTTCCATGTTGAGCAATGTAAGATGAAAGTTTGTGATCTTCCTCAGGAGTCCATTGCCCTCTCTTAACATTGTCCTTTTCACAACATGGAATTCTTCCCATATCTCAAAAATTGTAAAAAAAATAAAAATTCTTATGATAAGTGAAAAAAGATGAATAAGTTGAACTTTTGTTTGTTTTTTTAACTTAATGTTTTTTAAAAATAAAAATAGTAGAAATGTATATATAGTGTGTTAATGTTATGGGAAGGGGGGGGTTATCAAATAAAGCATCAAAGGTGCATGACATGATTAAAGAATTCAACTATGTTGAGCGTGTGAGACATTGGCAGGTAGCTCACCCACAAGACACCTGGTCAACTCTCTTTCTTACTATGTGTTTGTGTGTGCACATGCATGGGGTTGACTACTCGTAGTGTCAGAAACAAATTCAGAATTTAAAATTTACGATTTTAGATTTTAGCATTTTTTTTTAGTTATTGAGGTTTAAATTAATAGTAATTTAGAAAAAAATCGTTAGTTCAATCGAAGGTGGCTTTCAACTCCTTTTGGTCGGGGGACATCGTCGGAGAACAACGTTGGGGACAGTCTTTTGCTTGAGTAGGACTTGTCTTGTCTTTGACTTCAACCTGTTACTTAACTGCTCGACTTGGCTTTTGAAGAAGCTCTTTGACTTTAGGCTTCATATAAACCATCCATACATAGTCTTTTGATCTAAGATTTCAATTTTTTCGTATTTCAGCAGTACCTTCAAACATCCCGAATTAATTACAACGAAATAAAGAAATTCTAATAAATATTTTTGGAACAACAATTAACAAGGCGAAGCTAGGGAGAAGGAAATGAGTTTTAATTGAATCCTTTTTTTCCCATTCTTTCTGTAGATTTAACTATGAATATTCATGAAGAAATGAGTATCGAGTTCTTTCTTTCGTTGCTAACATCAAACAAATTATTTTAACATGCTGAAACATTCCTGAAAACTATACATATTGTCAAATAGAGTAAAAATGATTTTTTTTTTAATCATATATATAAATTATTGAATTTCCTTTACATAATTAAAATGAGGTTAAAACAATTACTTGAATCATGGGTAGATACCTAAAGTATAATATTTTAGTAATTATTTTTGAACCCCTTTACACAAATTAGTAGTATGTTATAATTAAGAATTTGGGTTTATTATAGTTTGGGTTATATACTATATAGTAAATTTATAAGGTTTTTGCACGAGTGGTACAATATGGTTCCTATCTCATGATATATATATTACATACATGCATTAATTCTTTACTAAGAGGTACATATTTCATTTGCATTAGAATATATTTATTTCACAAGAATGTCTGGTTGATATTTTCTTTATCATAAAGGGTCACTCTCTTTTGCATGAATCATAAACTTCATACAATTAAAATTGAAAAAAATAAAAATATTTATTATTAGATAAAAAATTATTAAATTTAAAACTAAGGTTGATCATATTTTATTATTTATTTTTAACATTTGCAAATATTTATCCTAACCTTGGTAAAGTAAACAATACCTAGTGTAACTTTCTATCGAAAAGAGATTCAGATGAACTCTTCGGCTCTACCAGCTCTCTGCCGCATATATATTCTACACCAAAGTATAATATTAAAATATATAAATTCTTCCATACTTAATAAAGTTTATTTAATATTACCAATCAAATTTAACGATTAGGTTTTTCTTATGGGCTATGGCCAAACAAATACTTTATTATATTATTAGAAAAGAAATAAAACTAAATATATGATATTGAATAACATAGCGGGGATAGCTCAGTTGGGAGAGCGTCAGACTGAAGATCTGAAGGTCACGTTTTCGATCCACGTTCACCGCATTGTTTTTTTCTAATTTGAAAATTATTTTTGTATAATATAAAACTTAGTTACTTGGATACATGTCACTTGTTCAAATAAAAGTATAATATTTAAGTAGAGAAGGATAAGTTGTTTACTTACGATTATCTTGAGATCTAATTTAATATGACTTGTTCTAGTTAATACAATATGTTCGTCTCGGAGAAGGAGACATAAAATATGAACTTGGATACATATCACACGTTCAAATAGAAGTACGATATTTAAGTAGAGACGTGTCCTCAGGGACTTCTCAGTTATCAAAAGGGTTAAAAAGAAGAAAAAAGGGCCCCCAAAGAATGTAAACAAGAACTGCTAAATTCACATTATCAATTGGTAGCATCAACACTTGCAACATTTGCCATACAACAAACTGTGCAACTGTTTAATAACTTACAACAACAAACAATATATGATCATCTTGATTTCACATCTTCAAAATGTTGTACAACTTCGTATGTTTTACTAACGAAAAATAAGATAATCGACTTTTACAAGAAAGAAGAAACGAAGAAAAAAACAAGTTCAAAAGAAATCAAATTCGAGATAGTTATCAGACTTTTGCTGGTATTGGACAGTTGCAGCAACGGGTTTCTCACTAGTTGATGATGGCTGTTGTGCTGAGATTCTCTCGAATTCAACAGGTCTTGGGATCTCAGGAGGGCTTGCACAACGAATCAAAGCCCAGTTTACACCTTCGAAGAAGGGATGCTGCTTAATTTCTGTAGCTCCTCTTTTGTATGCCAATCGATTTTGTGGCTCTTTCACGAGCAAGCCTCGTATAAGATCTCTAGCTGAAAAACTTACTACTGGAGATTCTGGAAAACGGAGGGGCTGACCTACAACATTGAAAAGTGTGGCTCGGTTTCCTGATCCCTTGAAGGGCGTCTTACCAAACAATAACTCGTAAAGAAAGATACCAAAGGTCCACCAGTCCACTGCACTCCCATGTCCTTCACCTTTGATTATTTCAGGTGCTAAATACTCGTGTGTCCCAACGAAAGACATTGAACGTGCTCCAGTAGGCTCAGCCATAAGTTCTGGTAATGGGCTAACTTGGTTCCCTGTATCATTTTTAGACTTTTTTTCTTTCTTTGACTTGCTAGAAAAGAAGCGAGGCCCAAAACATGTTGTAGTAACAGCACACGATGGCTGGATACAAGAGGGTGCAATGCATGCTGGCTGCACGCAGTAACCGGAATTCTTCCGGAGTGGCTCCACATCAAGAGACGACAACTTGACAAGTGTTGGACTCACAGCACAGCGAAGAGAGAGATCAAAATCAGATAGCATTATGTGTCCATCTTCTCTAACAAGCACATTTTCGGGCTTGAGATCGCGATAAACAATGCCAAGCATGTGGAGGTATTCCATAGCAAGGAGGATCTCTGCTACATAAAACCTGAAATTTTGAGATAAAATCAACACTTAATGGAATAATTAACCAACAGAATCTAAAACAAACTCTTCTCTTCCATTAAATTGTAAATCAAGCTAGGCAAAATTAGAGACAGGCAAACAAGTTTAAAGCGCCTCAATAGAGGAATTAAGTACGTGCTTTCTACCTGGTAAAACATGAAGTTCATCAAATATATTGGTTTAATCTACTACGCATAAACTTAATCCAAATCCTTAAAGAACGTAAATAATACTCCCTCCGTTTCAATTACTTTCCTTTTTAGTCCGTTTCAAAAAGTATGTCTCTTTCGTAAAGGAAGAGCAAACTGCATGTGACATTACAATGCAAACAGTCCAAAAACAAAAGATGAACCAGTTACGCAACATAATCCAAGGATATTTACTTCTTACTTTATCAGAAAAACATATTCCAAAAGTAGTTTAAAAAATATATATTCTAAAAGTAGTTTTAAGGAAAAAACACATTCCAAAAGTATTCCTTGCAGTATTTGGAAGAAGTCCATTTTCTGTCAATTTCTTGAGCAACAGAGTTCAGAAAATAACAAAGAAAGTCTATAGAATTCAAGATTTTACATCCTATAATAGCTATATCCTGCCGAGATAGCTATTTATTTCAAGTTTGTAGAGATTAACACTACAATAATTGAAACAAGAAAAAGTTGCCCATAAGACTTACACATGTGGCGAATCTTTGTCAACACTAAAGCAATTAATAGTACAAACCACGGACACCAAAACCAGGCAAAAATACTTCCAGATAAAGAGAGCATACCATGTTAAGACTATGAGGTTTGAGATAAACAACTAATCAAGAAAGTAAATAAATCAACAAAGAGGTTTCGGATCAAGTAATCATACTTCACAGCTTGTTCAGAAAAATGCTTCCCTGGTTGCCTCTGACGAAGTGTGTGCAAGTCACCTCCTGGGCAAAACTCCATTACAAGACATGAAAACTTTTCTGTCTCAAAATGGGTATATAAAGTTGGTAGAAATGGATGGTCCAAGGACTGCAATATCTCTCTCTCCGTTTGAGCACGTAGCAATTTCTTACGGCCAGCTAATGATGCTTTATCCATAACTTTCATTGCAAAATAACATTTTGTTCCACACAACTCCGACAGATAGACACTTCCAATATCACCACTTCCCAACTTCTTTAGCAATCGGAAATGTCTCAAATCTAATGTTCCATCTTTAGCTCGAATAGCTTGAATGGCTTCCCATCTTGAGTCATTAGCTTTGTGGGGTTTATTAATACTGGTGCTAAAGCTGCTGCAAGTACTTTCATCACTTACATCGGTGCTTGTGCTTCCCCTACAGATGCTGCTCTTTCTGCTCTCAACAAAATCAGCTCGATCGCTAACTTTGGCACTTCCACTTGTTTTTGCAAGGCTACCGGTCCCATCACTGACTTTGGCTGAGGCTGAGTTATCCTTGACGGCTCCATTTTCTAATGCCTTCTTTTCCTGATCAATAGCGCATTGCAAGCCCTTTGCTTCACAGGGTGCGGAAGCTGCACTGCTTGGAGCATGCTTCAGATTTCCCAAATATAAGCTCGAATCAAACTTATCAACCAATAAGTCGGCAGATCCTACTTGCTGATAGCTATTCGACTTCTTTTTGGTTGTTGCTTCTGCCATAAGTTGCTTAGATGCAACTTCTCGATCATTGTGTTGTAGCTCCTTGGAAGTCGTGCTCCCAGAATTGCTACTCTTTGAAACTTGGGAAGGTGCTGATCTCCGAGGATTACGTTCCACTGCTTGAATTCCAGCTGACTTATTCAGCTTTTCCAGTGAACTCTTGACAGAAGGTGTTGACGCCATTAAATTGAACAACGAATCCTCAATGCAATCTGGCCGACCAAACCCATAACACAGCGTCCAAGTTCACCTCATGTACACCCTAGTCATCAGCAAGAGAGATCATGATCAAAAGCTCCATAAACAACATAAAAGTTCCCAAGATTGGAAGTATGAAACTGTATTAAACACAAGAGACATAGAGTGAACTTGGAGGCCAGGTTATCCATAGGATCAAATGACAAAAAATCAAGATAACTTCAAAACTGTTATAGAGTGGAAAACATATAAAATAAACTACTAGGCGATTTGAGAACCATGAGGTCTCATGTTCAAATTTCAACAGAGACCAAAAAACACTAAGGTGATTTCTTCTCATATGTCCTAGCTCCTACCGTTGGTGGACAGAGTTACCTCGTAGCTATTGCTGGTGGTAGGTGGCAAGTATAACATGAAATTAGTCAAGGTGCGCACAAAATAAGAAACTACGGCAATAAACAACAAAAGACATTTCTGAGCTAAAAAAAATAGATCTTTAAGCAACAGGATGACTTCAAAATCCACAATCAATAAGCAATTAACTACACAGACCCAAATTACAAGTTGTGCAAACAAATGTCCAAGAGCTAAAATCTCAGTAATTTACCTCAAAAGCCCAAATCTTTTCTTAGAACCATGAAGTGAACCAGAACACCAAATCATAAAATGCATACATTCAACAGCACCCAAAAGCCATTTTAACACCACAGAGCATAAAACTAGCACAACCCCACATAGATAAACAAGAAAAGCAATACAGAAGGGTCAATGAAAAAGTACACAGATCTTGTGCCAAGACCTAAGCTTTTTCCAAGAAAACCCTACCAAAAGGAGCAAATAACTTCCCCAGAAAGACCCATATGCTAAAAAACAAAGTAATGAAAGAAACTCATCCAGAAAGACACAGGGACCATTTCAAAATTAAAAACAGTAGTCTAAAGAATAGTACCTGAAGTGTCACAAAGATCAAAACTTTTTAGGGTCTCTCTTCTTTAGCAATGAGGAATTAGTAGCACTACTGTTGACAGAGATAAAGAGAGAGGGGGACCTCCAAAGAAAACTGTGTGGAGAGAGAGAAGAAAGAAAAGAAGTGCATTTTTTGAAAGTGTAGAAAGAAGCTTTGGGGACTTTACCAAACAAAAAATACACTTAACAATTGTATGGGGAAGAGAGGAGTGGGGCGTGGTGGGGTTTGAACTTTTTCTTGTTTATCTATAGTATATTTTTTTTTATGATAAGGGAAATTCACAATCGTGCACGTGGTAAAATTTTCGCTCCTATGTAATGGCTCGTAAACCACATAGAAGAGGTAACTCGCATTAGGTAAACATGTGCGACGACGAGATCGACCTAGAAGGCAAACCCCTTGCTTTCGCTGACAACGAGTTTCGAACTTGAGACCTCCAACATGAAAGTCTCAAGCTCAAACCACTGGGCCACCCCGAAGGGTTTGTCTATCTATATATATGCACACACCTATAACTTACAAAACACAAATCTCATATATTTGTGACTAATTACATCATATCCCAAAAGTTCTCTTAATTACAAAACTCTCAAAATTTTCATGGTTGTTCGATACATTGCAAATGATATATTACTCAGAAGAGATGTATACAAGAGGGGATAAGGATATATTCGAAGAGGATAGAAATGTATCCGAGAGGGGATACAGATATATCTGAGAAGAGATTTTTGTAATTTCTTAAACGATAGGGAATTTTAGAGATTATGATATTTTAAGTTGTATATTTATGTAATTTTTCCTTATCCTATACCCAAGCCCAATCCGATTAAATCTGAATTTGCATCAATTTTTTTGAGATAATGGTCATAAACTTTTATAAAATTTATGAGTTTTTAATCTGAAATATCATGTGTACATCTTTGTTTCCTGAATTATTATCAACTATTCATTACAATACACCTTAACTATCCATTGTTTCATTTTCCTACGTGAATGATGGTGAAATTTCATATAAGAAAGCGGAACAACGGATAGTTGAGGTGTGTTGTGATAAATAGTTAGTTTAGATAAGAAAGTAAACACTTGACAGTTCAGTAAAAAAACTCACAAAACGTGATACTTCAAATGTGTCTTTAACCATTAATTCAATTTTTTTAATATTAGAATATGAAATACTCTCTAACAAAGACGAATTTAGAAAAAGGGGTTAAACTCAAAACCTCTAAATAACAATAAAAATGTATTTATCACTGTACCGCAATTTTTATCAGTGTGTCTAAGCTTTTTATGTTCAATTATTTTCAATGTATTTTGTCCCAAATGTTAAATTAGGTTTTAGGCCTAACTCACACCCCAAAAGCTAGCTCAAAGGAAGGAGGATTGCCCAAGCCTTATAAGGAATTCACTCATCTCATTAATCACCGATGTGAGACTTTTGTCATTCTTTAACACCCCACCTCACGCCCAGTGCTTAGTATTTTGGTGCATGGGCATTTGATTTTTGGGGGACCCAACATCGGGTGAGACGGGCCCTGCTCTGATACCATGTTAAATTAGGTCTTAGGCCTAACTCACACCCCAAAAGCTAGCTCAAAGGGAGGAGGATTGCCCAAGCCTTATAAGGAGTCCACCCATCTCAT
>JAJOOR010023050.1:0-14982 GCA_036250505.1 Solanum acaule | reverse complement strand
ATATATATATATATATATATATATATATATATATTGTCACGCCCCGAGCCTACACCCTAGGCAGGACTGGCACTCGAGAACCATTGTTGGCCCCATGCGAACCCTTGTCCTGACTTACTTACTCAGCGGAAGACTTAAACATAAGAAAGAGAATCCAAATACAAGATAATGCAATAGTATCAAAACTAAACTCAAATTTTTTTAGAACTCAACATTTAACTTTGCCAAAGTGGAAACTCAAATCTGAACCTAAGCCAATAACAAGATAATGACGAATGAACTAACATCTGACAGTCTATCTATGAAGCCTATAACAACTGAGATAGATGTCGAGACAGGACCCACGACATCATAATGAACTATCTAATACTGAACGCAACAAAAAAGGATCCTCCGGAAAGCAAGGAGGCTCACCACAAGACTCTGAGTGCTTAACTGGATCAACAATATGCTGGATGCTGATCCAGGTTACCTGTGTCTGCATCATAAAAAGATGCAGGCTAAATGACATCAGTACATTGAATGTATGAGTATGCGAGGGGAATTCTAAAACATGACATAAGCTTGAAATGAATTGAAAGAACATACCTGGGCTCAACTTAATTAACTTAACTCATTTCAATATAAAACAATAAAATAAATACAATATAAAGAAAAGCTTTTAAAACATGGATAAAAACTCTATGTATTTATAAACACAATAGTAACTATATGTGTATGCAAAAATACAATATAAACTCTAGATGTATATAAAAATACAAGTAACTCTGTGTATATAATAATACAAAATACTTCTGTGTAGTTTCTCTAACTGACAACCATCACTTAAGAGCTATTGTAATGATACAACATTTAGCCTCATGCTGCCAGGGCCGTCCTATACCTTGCCTAGGGTATAGAACCTGAACTACTAAGGGGATCCACTAGTCTATGCTAAAAAGCACTAAGGAATCATCTAAAAAGTATGACCCTTTTCTATCCATGGTTTGAGATAATTGCTCAAAGCTTAGCTCAAAGGCTATCTTGGAAATCAAAGTTTCCTCTCTTGCTTAATTATGAAAGCATTTACTCTTTTACAGAAAACTAGCTCAAAGGCTCTTTGGGAAATCTCAGTTTCCTTTCTTATTTGAATGTGAAAACATTTTAAATTCTTTGTGAATACATAGTCCCAATATACTCTTTTGAAGAAATGAACTTCAAATCTTTTACTCTTTACTCAACTCAAAACTCAGGTCTTAAAACAAAGTTAAAACATTTGTAAAAGACTTTTGGAAGACTCTATGAAGTTCTCTTGACTTGGCTCTTAACTTCTCTTGACTTGATTCATAACTTCTCTTGACTTTACTCTAAACTTTCCTTGAATTGAATTATAGATTCAAGGTTTGTGATTTGTGATAGAAAAGATCTCATGATGTTTAGGAGATTTTTTAGATAGTTAAATATGAGAAAAGATCAAGAAATCACTGTTTGGAAGCAAGTCTGCGACGCGGAGATGCATTTAATTAATTGGTCGCAAAATAAATTTTGAGGTAGAACGGTCCGTGACCACTCCGCGACGCGGAGAAAAATGTCAATTCTGAGGAACAGGTGGTACCCAGATTTGCCCGACTTGTTTCTTCTTCGTTTTCTAACCCCAATTCGCCTAAACTCGGTTCTTTTTCTCAAATTCCCTGTAGATGTAGATACGTTGTATGTAAACAGAAGAATCTAACTCAAACTACTTAAGGAAACAACATTTTAACCTCAAGGAACTCCTCAATCTGAACTTAACTCAAGAACGAAGGTAAATTTCAAGAACATTCAAAATTCATCAACTTTCAACTTTCTAGAACGAACTTCGCTAAAATAGACATGATTGACGCGTAGGTGAACGAACCCAATTCTATGAAAGACTCACATACCTCGTAGGATTAAATCCTTGGCGAAATCCACACTCACTTCCTCAAGAAATCAACGAATCCTTGCTGCTACTCCTCTTTTGTCCTCTTCTTTTCTCTTCTCTCAAAATCAGTTTAGACCCCAACTTAATTACCAAAAATGAAATTAATTAATAGGGTAGTGAAAAGACCAAAGTACCCTTCAAAAATCCGGAGTGGATTTTCCTTATCTAGACAACCCAACTTTAAATAGGCATATCTCCCTCATACGAACTCGAAATCGTGAAAACTCGGCGGCGTTGGAAAGATAATTCAAAGATATTTCCTACAGTATCTTGTAGCACACCTAACTCATCATGATCTAGAAGTTATGTCTGTTTGAAGTTGACCAAAAAATTCAAACTTAATATAACTTAACAAATTTTCTAGATTTTCATTCTTTCCAAAAATAACACTTTCTAATTTTAGCGCTTTCTAGTTCTTTCAAAAAGCGATGTGTTACAATATCTCCCCCTTGAGAACTTTCATCCTCGAATGAGATTACTCTTACTAGGATAAGGGTGTAACATCTAACATTCAGCTCAAACACCAAACAAGCAATGCAAATACCACATGCCAACTTATTTATTAAAGAGTACTAAGAAGAGAATTAGTACCTTGATCTGTAATTTCTCCAGTTTCAAAGAGATATGGATATCTCTTCTTCATATCCTCTTCAGCTTCCCATGTAGCTTCCTCAACAAAACTAGTTCCTCCAAAGGACTTTGACTGATGCTACTTCCTTAGTCCTCAACTTGCAAACTTGGTGATCTAGAATCTAAACCGGAATCTCTTCATAAGATAAGCTATCCTTGATACCAATATCTTCAGTTGGTATAATAATTGAAGGATCTCCCATGCACTTCTTCAACATGGAAATATGAAATACCAGATGAACCGCTGCTAACTCTTGTGGTAGCTCTAACTCATAAGCTACATTGCCAATCCTCTTGGATATTCTGTAAGGACCAATATACCGGGGACTAAATTTCCCCTTCTTACCAAATCTCATAACACCCTTCATGGGTGAAACTTTCAAGTAAACCCAATCATCTACTTCGGACTCTAACTCCCTTCTCCTAACATCAGTGTAGGATTTCTGACGACTCTGCGCCATTTTCAACCTCTGTTGAATCACATCCACTTTTTCCATAGCTTGATAGACTAAATCTGGTCCTATCAACCCTGCTTCACCAACTTCAAACCATCCAATAAGAGATCTGCACCTTCTCCCTTAAAGAGCTTCATAATGAGCCATTTGGATACTAGGGTGGTAGCTATTGTTGTAGGCAAATTCAATAAGAGGTAGGTGATCGTCCCAATTATCCTTGAAATCAATCACACAATCTACATTGATACCTCAAAACACCATCTCCTCCTTATTCAAAAGCCATCACTTTTTTCGCTTATAAACAATTGCCTTCAATGCAAGCAAAATAGGGTCTTGGTCTTGTTTCTCTTTCACTTTTGACCCTAAGGATGATTCATCCCCATTCATCACCACTACTCCTCCTTCTGTGGAATCCATTAGTCGGACTCCCAAACGTGCAAGTCTGTGTAAATCTTTTGCTAGCTCTTTGTTATCTTCCTCAAAATGGGCGGTACTACCCATAGGTAACCAGCTCAAGGCATCATCAATAACATTAGCCTTACCTAGGTGATATAGAATACTCATGTCGTAATCCTTAAGTAATTCCAACCACTTCCTTTGTATGAGATTAAGCTCTTTCTGACTAAACACATACAGATGACTCTTGTGATCGGTGAACACATCCATATGAACACCATAAAGATAATGCCACCATAATTTCAAAGCAAATACTATGGCAGCCAACTCTAGATCGTGGGTTGGGTAATTCCTGTCACGACCCGAGTCTACACCCTGGACGTGGCCGGCACTCAAGAACCATTGCTGGTCCCCAAGCAAACCCTCATCCTGACTTACTACAAACGAAAGACTAACTTAAGCATGCAAAAGCTTAAAACTGAATAAAATTCAATAAACTCAACTTTTCAAAACTTCAACTCAAATGAACAACTTAGAATAAAAATAATATATTCAACTTGCCATAAAATCGGCAACTTAAGTGTTTATAAATTTAATAAACTAAATGAATAATAAAGACTTCTCAACTATACTGACTATCTATGAAGCCTCTAACTGATAAAGATGTAAGTCGGGACAAGATCCACGACATCCTGAATAAACTAAAAAGTAAATGAAATCCTCCAAAAATAACGAGGCTCACCATAGCTAACTCGAACTCCCGGATGTATCAACGAATCTCATGTTGATGATCCCGAATGCCTGTGTCTGCATCATGAGAAGATGCAGGCCAAATGGCTCACTACGTGGAATGTATGAGCATGTAAGGGGAATTCTAAAGCATAAACATAAGGTTGAACTTTGATAAAAAGGAAACATAGGCTTGAAAGAATCTGAAAGAACCTGAAGAACTTACCTGGCTCAACTCAACTCAACATAACTGAACTCATTTCAATATAAAGCAGTTTAAAACAAGTGCAATATAAAGAAAAAGGAAAACTGTTTAAAACATGATGTTAACTCATAATCATAATATCATAAAAGACATACCATGCTCTCTCTCAAAGTCTACTTGTGCATTGCAGGAATGAAGTTTCATACCCCCATTCATACTAAGCAGAACCCCTTGAGGAACTATGCAAATACTGTTGTAGGAGTTTCTCTAACCGACAACCATCACATAAGAGCTATTGTGATGATACATCGATCTTTCGCATGCTGCCAACGCATCCTATACCCGGCCAAAGGTATAGGACCTGAATTACTAAGTGGATCCACTAGTCTATGCGAAAAGGATTCATCTAAAAAGTATGACCATTTTCTACCCATGATGGCTACATGGTTTAATGGGGCTGATAGTTGTATGAACTCTTCCCCATCGGTGCTCAATACTACTCCCAAAAATATTACATTATATTAGCTCTTTATGTTTAAAAACATACTTCTTGTGTTATTTGAGCTTAGTGCTAAAAAACTTAGCTCAAATGCTATCTTGGAAATCTCTGTTTCGTCTCTTACTTCATTTAGAAAACGATTACTCTTTTCTGAAAACTTGCCTGAGGCTCTTTAGAAATCTCAGTTTCCGTTCTTATTTAAATTTGAAAACATTTTAAAACTTCTTTGGGAATACATAGTCCCCATATACTTTTGAAGAAAAGAACTTCAACTTTACTCTTTACTGAACTCAAAACTTAAGTCTTAAAACAAAGTTAAAACGTTTGTAAAAGACTTCTTAAAATGTGGTTCATGCCGAATTATGGTCATGAACGACTCAATGCAATGTTTTCAACAACCGTAGATAGAACTCAATACTTGGAACTCAAGAACTTCAATAATACTACTCACTTCAAGAATGCTCAACTCAGAGGGTTATGAGCATGAACTACTCAACTCAAGGACTCGAGGATACTTCTCGTCTCAAGACTGCTCGACTTATAGGGTTCATGCGGAATTATGGGCATGAAATATTCAACTCAAGTACTCAAAGATGCTTCTCAAAAGGGATTAGGAACTCAACACTTAAAGGCTTAGAACTTGAAGATACCACTTCTCTGAAAGATGCTCAACTTACGAAGTTCATGAGAAATTATGGGCATGAAACAACTCGACTCGATGGTCTACATAACTATATGAAACTCATTTATATGACTTTTCTGATTCTCTGACTTACTTCTTCAAAACTTAGTTCAAATCGATAGTTGATCTCAAAGGATTCATAATTGAACTCAAAGGCTTTCTTGAACTCTACTCTTAACTCTCTCATGAATGTGAATTGTGAATTCAAGAGTTATAGTTCATGATAAGAAAGATCTCATGATGACAAGGTAGACTCATGAATACATTATTCTCACTGTCATACTCACTTGTTCGAGTCTTGAAACAAGTAATTAGAATATGTAGAAGACTCCTCAAAAGGACTTAAAGGACTTTCTTAGAATGTTCGAAAGAATTCTCAAAAACTTAACTCTTAACTCTACCTTGAACTTGAATTGTGGATTCAAGGTTGTAATTTGTGATAGGAAAGATCTCATGATGTTTAGGATTGATTTTAGATAGCTAAACATGAGAAAAGATAAAATTCACTGCTTGGAAGCTAGTCCGCGACGCAGAGATGCATTAAAACAATTGGTCGCGAAATAACTTTTGAGGCAGAGAGGTCCGTGACCTCTCCGTGACATGAAGACAACTTTATGAAATGAGGAGGCAGGTCCGCGAAGCGGAGCCAAGTGCCAGATTTTCCCGACTTTTCTCTTGTTCGTTTTCTAACCCCAAATCGCCTAAATTCGATTCCTTTGCTCAACTTTTCTTTAGATTCACATAACCATCACATGTACACAAGAATCTAACTCAAAACTACTCTATAAATCGAAACAATAATCTCAAGAACTCCTAAATCTCAGCCCTATTCAAGAATGAAAGCAAATTCAAGAACACATATCAATAACATCAGATTTTCAACTTTCTAGAACGAACTTAACGCTGAAATTTACATGATTGGTGTGTGGGTGAACAAACCCAACACTATGGAAGCTTACATACCTGAAGGAACCATCTTATTGAAGCAACTTGAAGGAAAATCTTGAAAGATGAACCCTAGCCTTAGCGTTTCTTGAATCCCATGAGTGTAGAATTTTTGGAGTGGATGAGAGGGTTTGATTTAAGAAAACTGATTTTCTACTCGTTTAGGGAAATTTAGATGAACTCCTAAGGGTTTTCAAGACTAAAATACCCTTAAAGAAATAATTAAAATGGGCTGGGAGTCGGAATGATTTTTCACCAGGCAGTGAGGTCCGTATTGGCTCCGTGTCGCGGAGCCATCGCGGAGCTGCTGCCAGGTTTGCGCGTCGTTAGTAAATCAGTCATAACTTTTTATTCAGAGCTCGTAATTTAGCAAACTCAATGGCGTTGGAAAGAGGACTCGAAGGGCTTCAATTGTATATCTTGTCACTCAACTAACTCATCTTGTACTAGGAGTTATGGTTGTTTGAAGTTGACCCAAAACTTAAGAAAACTTATGAATGACTTGACTGCTTTTCTCTTTGGTTCTTCGTGGAACTTAAGGTGCTACACCTAGTGACCTTAATACTCTATAAATTTTAAATTCATTGCAAAAATATCACTCACTACAAAGAACGGTTCGAGTCTTAGCTCAAAAAATTTCTGGGTTGTTACAATTCCTCCCATGAAATTCCAACTGTATGGAGGCATAAACTATAACTTTTCCATTCTACACTAACACACGACCCAAACCAACTCTGGACGAATAACAATATACAACAAAACCTTGCGTACCTTCTGTGTAAGGTCAACACTGGGCAGTAGTCAACCTCTTCTTCAATTCCTCAAAGCTTTTCTCACAAACTTCAGAACATTGAAATTTCACTGTTTTTTGAGTTAACTTGGTCAAAAGGGATGAAATAGATGAGAACCCCTATATGAACCTTCTATAATAGCCACCCGAACCCAAGAAACTCCTAATATCAGTTGGAGATGTGGGTCTAGGCCAATTTTGCACTTCCTCTATTTTTTGGGTATCAAATTTAATTCCCTCTCCAAACACAATGTGGCCTAAGAATACCACAGACTCAAACCAAAACTTACACTTAGAGAAATTGGCATACAACTCTCTATCCTTTAGAGTTTGGATAACTATTGTGAGATGACTAGCATGATCTTGTTTATTCCTTGAATAGATTAGTATGTCATCAATGAATACGATAACAAACATATCTAAATAAGGCTTGAATACTATGTTCATAAGGTCCACGAATGCTGCAGGTGCATTGGTCAAACCAAAAGACATAACTAAGAAATCATAATGACCAAAACGGGTCCTGAATGCTGTCTTTGGAATATCACATTCCCTTACTCTCAACTAATGGTCGCCTGATCTGAGGTCTATCTTAGAGAAACATGTAGCACCATGAAGATGATCGAAAAGATCATCAATTCTCAAAAGAGGATAGTTATTCTTGATGGTAACCTTGTTCAACTAGCGGTAATCTATGCACATCCTAAGGAAACCATCTTTCTTTCTCACATATAAGACCGGAGCGCCCCAAGGTGAGACACTTGGTCAAATAAAGCCCTTATCAAGGAAATCTTTCAACTGTTCTTTAAGCTCTTTCAACTCTGCTGGTGCCATTCTATATGGCAGAATAAATAAAGGACGAGTATCTGGAACAATATCTATACCGAAGTCTATTTCTCTCTCAGGAAGGATTCCGAAAAGATCATTTGGAAAGACTTTTGGAAACTCTTTTACTATTGAAATTGACTGAATATGAGGTATCTCAACACTAGAGTCATTAACTTGGACCAAGTGATAGACACACCCCTTAGAAACTAACTTCATTGCCTTAAGGTACGAAATGAAACGACCCTTAGGCACTGTTGAACTACTTTTCCACTCTAAGACTGGCTCATTTGGAAATTGGAACTTGACAACTCGAGTTCTACAATCAACTGAGGCATAACAGGTATGAAGCCAGTCCATACCAAGAATAACATCAAAATGTACCATGTCTAACTCAACTAAATCAGCCATGGTGCTCTTGTGATTGACGGAAATGGGACAATCATGATAGACTCTCTCTGCTAGAATAAACTCACAAACAGGTATAGAAACACTGAAGGGCTCACTAAGTTGCTCAGGAAGGACATTAAAATTCATGGCAACATACGGAGTTACAAAGGATAAACTCGCTCCTAGGTCTAGCAAAGCATAACCATTAAAGTTAAAGACTTGGATCATACCACTGACAACATTTGGAGAATCTTGTTGCTCTTGGCGACTAGTGATAACATAAAGACGGTTTGATCCTCTGCCTGCCCCTGTATTAGCTCCTCTAGATGCAGCTCTATCAGGTGGAGCACCTGAAGAAGATTGGGCTCTATTGCCCTGATTCCCATTACCATTACCCTACTACTTCATTAGACATTCTCGCATGAAATGGCCATTCTGGCCACACTTGAAACATCCAGTGGAGCCATCACGACACATCCCTGAGTGGTTCCTACCATACTTAGCACAGGCAGGAATCTTAGTAACCCTTTGTGCCATACTACCTTGTGGCTGTGCAGGTCTAGCTCTGAAATTCTGGGAATTCTGACTATCGTACTCACATTTGTTTGTTGGTACAGGTGCACCAATAGATGATAGAGAAGGTCCTTTCTTCCTATGTTGGAACGAAGACCGGTTCGCATTACTCTTTTGCTTCCTAGATTCATTCCTTGATGCCTTAGCTCTCTTATTCTTAAACTCTTCTCTATCCCTCAACTTGTCCTTCTCAACTTGTTGCACATGGGTCATCAGCCTTGCTATGTCCATGTCACCTATTAGCATGGTTGTCTTACCTTCCTTACTTAACAGACGAGACAACCCAACAACAAATAGATTTATCCTACTCCTCATAGCCGCAACCATCTCTGGAGCATAGCGGGAAAGTTGGGTAAACTTTAACCCATACTCATGAACGCTCAAAGAATCCTGCTTAAGTGTGAGAAACTCTCTTATCTTTGCCTCTCTTATCTCGCGGGAAAGAAGTGTCCCATGAAGGCATTCTCAAACATAGCCTAGCACACAATCTGTTACGTGCAAGTACGAGTTAGAAAGAAACTTTTTTAGAGATAAAACTCTAATGTACGAAATGAGTATGAATTTTTGAAATGTTGCAGCCTCCTAATTATAGATGTGGTGCGCTTTACACAGATAAGTAGGACTCTACAGAAAAAGACTTCATACACTCCCTGGGACTCTTAAACTATGTGCTCTGATACCAAGTTTGTCACGCCTCAAATCTACACCCTAGACGGGACTGGCACTCGAGAACCTGGCCCCAAGCGAACCATTGGCCTGACTTACTTACCCAGCGGAAGACTTAAACATAAGAAAGAGAATCCAAATACAAGATAACTCAACAGTCTCAAAACTAAACTCAAAATCTTTCAAAATTCCACATTTAACTTAGCCAAAGTGGTAACTCAAATCTGAACATAAGCCAATAATAAGATAATGACGAATGAACTAACATCTGACTGTCTATCTATGAAGCCTCTAACAACTGAGTTGGATGTCGGGACAAGACCCACAACATCCTAATGAACTATCTAATACTGAAAGCAATAAAAAGGGATCCTCCTAAAAGCAAGGAGGCTCACCACAAGACTCTGAGTGCTCAACTGGATCAACGATGTGCTGGATGCTGATCCTGGTTACCTGTGTCTACATCATAAGAAGATGCAGGCCAAATGGCATCAGTGCATTGAATGTACGAGTATGCGAGGGGAATTCTAAAACAAGACAGACGCTTGAAAGGAACTGAAAGAACATACCTAGGCTCAACTCCACTCAACTTAACTCATTTCAATATAAAGCAATAAAATAAATACAATATAACGAAAAGCTTTTAAAACATACATAACAACTCTGTGTATTTAGAAATATAGTAGTAACTCTATGTGTATGCAAAGATACAATATAAACTCTGGATGTATATAAAAATACAAGTAACTTTGTGTTTATAATAATACAAAATACTTCTGTGGAGTTTCTCTAACCGACAACCATCATTTAAGAGCTGTTGTGATGAATCGTTTTTCCTCACGCTGCCAGGGTCGTCCTATACCTTGTCGAGGGTATAAAACCTGAACTACTAAGTGGATCCACTAGTCTATGCTAAAAAGCACTAAGGAATCATCTAAAAAGTATGACCCTTTTCTACCCATGATGGCTACATGTTTTATGGGGGCTGGGAGTTGTCTAAACTCTCCCCCATATTTGTGCTCAATACTACTCCTAAAATATAATACTAGCTCTTATGTTTAAAAACATACTTCTTTCTGTGGTTTGAGATAATTGCTCTAAACTTAGCTCAAAGGCTATCTTGGAAATCAAAGTTTCCTCTCTTGCTTAATTATGAAAGCATTTACTCTTTTACAGAAAACTAGCTCAAAGGCTCTTTTGGAAATCTTAGTTTCCTTTCTTATTTGAATGTGAAAACATTTTAAACTCTTTATGAATACATAGTCCCGATATACTCTTTTGAAGAAATGAACTTCAAATATTTTACTCTTTACTCAACTCAAAACTCAGGTCTTAAAACAAAGTTAAAACATTTGTAAAAGACTTTTGGAAGATTTATAAAGTTCTCTTGACTTGGCTCTTAACTTCTCTTGACTTGACCCTTAACTTCTCTTGACTTGACTCGTAACTTTCCATGAATTATGAAAGCATTTACTCTTTTACAGAAAACTACCTCAAAGGCTCTTTTGGAAATCTCAGTTTCCTTCCTTATTTAAATGTGAAATCATTTTAAACTCTTTGGGAATACATAGTCCCGATATACTCTTTTGAAGAAATGAACTTCAAATCTTTTACTCTTTACTCAACTCAAAACTCAGGTCTTAAAACAAAGTTAAAACATTTGTAAAAGACTTTTGGAAGACTCTATGAAGTTCTCTTGACTTGGCTCTTAACTTCTCTTGACTTGACTCTTAACTTTCCTTGAATTAAATTATAGATTCAAGGATTGTGATTTGTGATAGGAAAGATCTCATGATATTTAGGAGTGTTTTTAGATAATTAAACATGAGAAAAGATCAAGAAATCACTGTCAGGAAGCAAGTCCGCGACGCAGAGATGCATTTAATTAATTGGTCGCGAAATAAATTTTGAGGCAGAACAGTCTGTAACCACTCCACGACGCGGAGAAAAATTGTCAATTCTGAGGAACAGGTGGTACCCAAATTTTCCCGACTTGTTCCTTCTTCGTTTTCTAACCCCAATTCGCCTAAACTCATTTCTTTTTCTCAAATTCCCTTTAGATTTAGATACCCAGTATGTATACATAAGAATCTAACTGAAATAACTCAAGGAAACAACATTTTAACCTCAAGGAACTCCTCAATCTCAACCTAACTCAAGAACAAAGGCCAATTTCAAGAACACCATTCAAGATTCATCACCTTTCAACTTTCTAGAACAAACTTCGCTGAAATAAATGTGATTGGCGCGTGAGTGAACGAATCCAATGCTAGGAAAGACTCACATACCTCGTAGGATTAAATCCTTGGCGAAATCTGCAATCACTTCCTCAAGAAATCGACGAATCCTTGCTTCTACTCCTCTTTTGTCCTCTTCTTTTCTCTTCTCTCAAAATCAATTTAGACCCCAACTTAATTACCAAAAATGAAATTAATTAATAGGGTAGTGAAAAGACCAAAGTACCCTTCAAAAATCCGGAGTGGATTTTTCTTATCTAGACAACCCAACTTCAAATAGTCGTATCTCCCTCATACGAACTCGAAATCGTGAAAACTCGGCGGCGTTGGAAAGATAATTCAAAGATATTTCCTACGGTATCTTTTAGCACACCTAACTCATCCTGATCTAGAAGTTATGGTCGTTTGAAATTGACCAAAACACTCAAACTTAACATAACTTAACAAATTTTCCAGATTTTCATTCTTTCCAAAAACAACTCTTTCTAATTTTAGCTCTTTCTACTTCTTTCAAAAAGCGAGGTGTTACAATATCTCCCCCTTGAGAACTTTCATCCTCGAATGAGATTACTCTTACTTGGCTAAGGGTGTAACATCTAACATTTAGCTCAAACACCCAACAAGCAATGCAAATACCACATGCCAACTTATAAATTAAAGAGTTAAGAAGAGAATTAGTACCTTGATATGGAATTTCCCCAGTTTCAAAGAGATGTGGATATGTTTTCTTCATATCCTCCTCAGCTTCCCAAGTAGCTTCCTCGACAAAATTGGTTACTCAAAAGGACTTTGACTGATGCTACTTCCTTAGTCCTCAACTTGCAAACTTAGCGATCTAGAATCTGAACCGGAATCTCTTCATAAGATAAGCTATCCTTGATACCAATATATTCAGTTGGTATGATAATTGAAGGATCTCCCATGCATTTCTTCAACATGGAAATATGAAATACCGTATAAACCGCTGCTAACTTTTGTGGTAGCTCTAACTCATAAGCTACATTGTCAATCCTCTTGGATATTCTGTAAGGATCAATATACTGGGGACTAAGTTTACCCTTCTTACCAAATCTCATAACACCCTTCACGGGTGAAACTTTCAAGTAAACTCAATCGTCTACTTCGAACTCTAACTCCCTTCTCCTAACATCAGTGTAGGATTTCTGACGACTCTGCGCCATTTTCAACCTTTCTTGAATCACATCCATTTTTTCCATAGCTTGATGGACTAAATATGGACCTATCAACCCTGCTTCACCAACTTCAAACCATCCAATAAGAGATCTGCACCTTCTCCCTTAAAGAGTTTCATAATGAGCCATTTGGATACTAGAGTGGTAGCTATTGTTGTAGGCTAATTCAATAAGAGGTAGGTGATCGTCTCAATTACCCTTGAAATCAATCACACAATCTACCTTGATACCTCAAAACACCATCTCCTCCTTATTCAAAAGCCATCTCTTTTTTCGCTTATGAACAATTGCCTTCAATGCAAGCAAAATAGGGTCTTGGTCTTGTTTCTCTTTCACTTTTGACCCTAAGGATGATTCATCCCCATTCATCACCACTACTCCTCCTTCTGTGGAATCCATTAGTCGGACTCCCAAATGTGCAAGTCTGTGCACATCTTTTGTTTGCTCTTTCTTATCTTCCTCAAAATGGGTGATACTACCCATAGATAACCTGCTCAAGGCTTCCGCAACAACATTAGCATTATCTAGGTGATATAAAATACTCATGTCGTAATCCTTGAGTAATTCCAACCACCTCCTTTGTATGAGATTAAGCTCTTTTCTAATTAAACACAAACTGACGACTCTTGTGATCGGTGAACACATCCACATGAACACCATAAAGATAATGCCGTCATAATTTCAAAGCAAATACTATGGCAGCCAACTCTAGATCGTGTGTTGGGTAATTCCTCTCATGAACTTTCAACTGTCTGGAGGCATAAGTTATAACTTTTCCATTTTGCATTAACACACGACCCAAACCAACTCTGGACGAATCACAATATACAACAAATCCTTGTGTACCTTCTGTGTAAGGTCAACATTGGGCAGTACTCAACCTCTTCCTCAATTCCTCAAAGCTTTTCTCACAAGCTTCAGACCATTGAAATTTCACTATTTTCTGAGTTAACTTGGTCAAAGGGGATGAAATAGATGAGAACCCCTATATGAACCTTCTACAACAGCCACCCAAACCCAAGAAACTCCAATATCAGTTGGAGATGTGGGTCTAAGCCAATTCTGCACTTCCTCTATTTTTTGGGTATCAACTTTAATTCCCTCTCCAGACACAATGGCCTAAGAATACCATAGACTCAAACCAAAACTCACACTTAGAGAAATTGGCATACAACTCTCTATCCTTTAGAGTTTGGATAACTATTGTGAGATGACTAGCATGATCTTCTTTATTCCTTGAATAGATTAGTATGTCATCAATGAATACGATAACAAACATATCTAAATAAGGCTTGAATACTATGTTCATAAGGTCCACGAATGCTGCAGGTGCATTGGTCAAACCAAAGGACATAACTAAGAAATCATAATGACCATAACGGGTCCTAAATGCTCTTGTAACTACCCGAGAGCACTCCCTAGTAGTTACCGGCGTATTCGACCTCGAAGAGGTCTTATACAAACCCGTAGCATTCATCATAGCATGTATCATAGAATAAAATCACGGAAAATTTAAAACTTTTACTCTGGAAGTTCAACTTCACTTCATATAGGAAAAACATAATCTAACTTTGTCACAATGTACCATCTAGACATAGAAGTATCGAAAATGGGACTTAGACCTTACATCAATAAGAAGTCTTGAAATAGGAAAGTACAACAATGTTTTTCAACATAAGAAAAGGACTAAACATAGAAGCTAGATCATAGGGTCTTGTCCTCGGACATGAGGACTCACCAACTTGGGGAAGCAACTCCAAGTGTCTTGAGAAGTAAGCTTGAATCTTCAACGGCCCGAACCTAAATGTTTGGGGAAAAAGGGAGA
>JAJOOR010023049.1:0-10611 GCA_036250505.1 Solanum acaule | reverse complement strand
TTCTTCTCATCTCTTCGTTCAAGACACTACTCTTGGCAGAATCCATTGAGATCACACCATCCGGAGCAGAATTTGACAATGAAGTTCTAAATGTTTCCCAAGAGTCTGGTAGGGAACCAAGTAGAAGTAAGCCTTGAATTTCTTCATCAAATTTAATGCCCATAGCACATAATTGGTTCATGATCCCCTGAAAATTATTCAAATGGTCTGTCATCGGAGAACCATCATGATACTTTAAACTCAGCATCTGCTTTATTAAGAACATTTTGTTGTTGCCAGTCTTCCGAGCATACAAACTTTCAAGATGCTCCCATAGGGTTCGAGCATGTGTCTCCCCAGAAATATGGTTCAACACATTATCGTCAACCTATTGCCTAATGAATCCACAAACCTGTCTAGGCAACAGATTCCACTCTTTATCTGTTTTATTATCAGGCTTTACAGTGGTAAAGACTGGTTGATAAAAATTCTTGACATAAAGCAGATCTTCCATTTTCCCCTTCCAAATGGCATAATTAACACCATTCAAAGTGACCATTCTACTTGTGTTGGATTCCATCGTTTTACCCCCAAAAAATAGTTATTACAAACCAAAGTAAATCTTTTCTGATGTGGAAGTTCAGACTGTGCTGCAACCACAGAGCATACTCAGATAAAACCTTGGCTCTGATACCAGTTTGTTGGGAAAATGCGGACTATCACAAAAATATATATGTTCAAAATAATGGAAATAAAATGGGAAAATAATGACACCAAGAATTTTACTTGGAAACCCTTCTAAATAAGGGAAAAACCACGGGCTAAGAGGAGCAACTGATATCACTATAGTAAAGAATTTTACACCGTGTAGTCACGAATACAATACTCAAAGTGACTACTACACACTCAAAAGGAATAACACTCTTTTGATTTTCTACCTTACTAAAAATATCGCTCACACTCTATTTTACTTCACAGAGTATTTTCTTGTATAGTCTATGGAAACCTCACAGCTCACTATATTTTTCTTTCTCTGTGAATTGGTGTCTTACAAATGAGCTAATAAGCTCCTTTTATAGAAGAAATTTGCAGCAGCAAATTTCAACACCATACACTATATGTCAAAGTTGTGCCACCGAAAGTTTATAATTTCTCAACATTTGCTGCTATTGCAATTTGCCAACAATTGACAATTGCATGCAGCAATTGTTGAAGTAAAAAATGGAATAGTGGGACTGGACCCCACAATCTCTACATAAGGAACCATTGCAGCAAGAACTACTTGCATCAGAAACTACTAGAGTGAGAATGTGTGAGCCTATCAAAGGATCAATTACATGATCAGAAACAATTACTTGTGGAGACAAATCTGCTAAATGTGTAGAATTCAAACATGGTTCAGTTAAGGGGAAAATCTAATTGACAAGAACCAAGAATTCATCCTCAGCTATGAACTCAACACTAGGATTACCAGTTTGAAAAGGAAAAATATGCTCCAAAAACTGCACATCTATACTCACAAAGAAAGATTTAGTTGTCAAGTCATAAAGTTTGTACCCTTTGTGAGTTGCACTATACCCCCATCATAACTGATTTAATGGCTCTAGCCCGAAACTTATCCCCCTTGATCAAGTTGGTGGCATAACATAAACAACCTATAGTCCTTATGTGAGAAAGATCAGCATGTGCATGATATAACATGAAATACGGGGACTTGTTCCCCAAAACTGTGGATGGAACTCTGTTGATTAGATACACAGTAACGAAAACCCATTCACCCCAAAATATAATAGGCAGAGAACCTTGAAATCTAATAGCCCTAACAGTCTCAAGGATGTGTTTGTACCTCCTCTCTACCACTCCATGTTGTTGTGGAGTGTAGGTACAAGAACTTTGGTGTATAACTCCATGATCATCAAATAATTTTCTGCATTTTGTATTAAAAAACTCACCACCATTGTCAGACCTCAACATCTTTATTTTCTTTCCAAACTGTGGTGCAATCATACGGAAGAAATTCCTAAGAACAGTGCATACATCTGATTTAAGGTGCATTAGGAAGACCCAAGTCCATCTAGAGTGATCATCCACTAAGGTAAGAAAAAATTTCATGTTATTATGTGTAATAGATTTATATGGCCCCCATACATCCATGTGTATCAAAACAAAACACTGAGAAGCTCTACTACTGCTAGATAGAAAAGGATATCTAGTTTGTCTAGCTAATGGACAGATATCACAATTATTCAACACAAGATCATGTCTATTTTTAACTACATCAAGTTTTCTAAGTACTGTCATGGGTATATGGCCCATTCTTTTATGCCATAGAGAACCTTCTTCACTGCAGTCTTTAACAGCAAAAGAGTGAATCTTGTTGTCTGTCTGTCTAATACTTGATCTCATTGTATACAAACCATCTTCCTCTCTACCAATCTCCTTCACCTTCCCAGTGAAGAGATCCTGTAGAATAAAGAAATCAGGAAAGAAGGTTGCACAATAGTTCAACTCCCTTGTCAATTTGGATATAGACAAGAGATTGAATTGAAATCATGGCACACATAATACATTATGGACTACATCAGCTCCATCTAATTGACAATTTCTAGACTGAGTTACCATAGAAGAATCACCATTTGGAAGTTGCAAGAGCTTATAACAAGCTTCCTTTGAGTGTCCTCTCATGTTGCAAAAATCACAATACATAGAAGGAGTCCTCCTTGATCTATTAAAAGAACTTGCTCCTGAGGACCCTCTACCACTAGAATAGTTAGAAATTCCTGAACTGTTAGTTGAATTTCCAGATCTATAGGAAGACAAGGCTATTGGATCAACAGGAACACTTCCAGATGGATGTTCACCAGATAACATTTGTTGACTCTCATCCTGAATGATCATGGCATAACATTTATTTACACCTGGTGGTGGATTCATCAATAGAATTTGACTGCAAGCTTGACTGTAATTGTCATTCAGTCCCATAAAAAATTGTACTCCCTCTGTCCTAATTTATGTGACACATTTCACTTTTCGAGAGTCAAACAGTTTAAGTTTGACCGAGAATTTGCTCATGAAATCTTCAAATTATTTAAAATGAAATTTATATATTTGTAAACTACATAAAAAGTACTATAAGTCTCAATAATTGATAATTCAAAATATTTAAAAGATATAGGAAAAAATTACGGTCAAAGATAGACTTGTTTGAATCTCAAAATCTGAAATGTGTCACATAAATTGGGATAGAGAGAGTAACAGTTTCTACATTACTAGTCCCTCAGTGTAGTCCTTAGACTTGGAGCACTCACATGAAGGAGGTGGAATGATGGAATCGTATTCATCCCATAGATCCTTCAACCTGGAGTAATAGACAGATACAGGGGAGACTCTTTAAGTCAATGTAGCTATCGCCTTATGAAGATGAAAGATCCTTCAAATCAGTCCAAATTGTGTGTGCACTTAAACAGAAGAGAATGCCGCTAACCAGCTCCTTTCTCACATTGTTCATAATCCATGAAATCACAATGGCATTGCATCGATCCCAGTCCTATTGTTCAGAATCAATTTTGAAGTCTTCACACTTGACGAGCCCATCAATGAATCCTGATTTGTTCCTTGTAAGCAAATTCAGTCGCATAACACGACTCCACAATGTGTAGTTCAACATTCCTACAAGATGGATTCCAATCTGGATAGCTCCAGCTACATCAGAAGAAGACAAAAACAGAGGATGATTATGATCTGGTTTAGTCGCCATAGCTAATCAACTTCAGCGATCTACAACTACGACTGATGAATCTCTCAGTTCTTCACCACCACACTGTGAAAGAAACTCCTAGATTCACTTACTGTAGCTCTGATACCATGTTAAACACTATGAATTGATCATTGACTTGTGTTCTAAGCTAAAACCAGTAGAAGAAATCTTTTACCATTGTTGAGAGAATTTCAGATTGTATTGAGAAGAAGATCAAACATTACAATCTGCAGTGTACTAATTACAATGTTCATATAGCAGTAATAACCGCCTCTACAAACCATGGTTAACTTAACCTGACTATTAACTAGAGTTCTAACAACCTAACTAATAGTAAAGGAGAAAATATCTTCTAACCAATTCTAATTAACTAACTTCTAGTCCAATCAATAAATGACACATCATCCTGCTTCATCATTCTTCATATGCTCAAAAAAATACCTTACACATAGAGAAATATTTGATTACACAAAATAGACATTTCAATCAAGAATTCAAGATAGAGTAGTTAAAGTTCTAACATCTAAAGTATAATTAGTTTTATACTAATACCATTTTATATATTTCCTAGTATTATAATTATATGTACGAATTGTATTAATTAGAGTATTTCAGTATGGTATTCAATGTATTTCTTATAATTAAAATTATCAAATATTGTATCAGATATAACTTTTTAAAAATACATACCAAATAGTTCAATACTGAAACTATGGGGATATTCTGCACCTCCTATTAACTCACATGAGTATGCCTAATTATTGCTCAAGTGGTGGACGAGTTACTTTACCTGTTGTTATACCTTGTTAACAACTATGCATTATAGCAGAGGCGAAGTTAAGTGGGAGTTTGTGGGTTCGAATGAACTCAATAGCTTTTCCGTAGATCCTATTTTTGTATTAAAAAATTAAATAAATATATATATGTGTTAGATCGAGAAATATTTTGATGATTGACAAATAGGGGAACAAATGAAAGAAACATCTTGTGTCGACATGTTTCTTTGAGACTGAGTCCGGCTGGGATAAGGGAAACGTCAACCACGCAAAGCAGAAGTTATAAGGCGGTGGATGTGTTGCTTTTACGACAAGAAACTAGTGCATAAAGTTTCCTTTTATAGAGGATTCCTTCAAGGAAGATGAAGGGCATAATGATTAATCCAATTAGCATAGGATCCAAATCACACAAGGAAAAGGAAGTACTATAAATTTATTGAGTTACAGTCAAAGAAGGAAAGATCTTTTGGTCTATAAATAGAGCAGGGTTTTCTCCAAAGAAACATGCACACTTAACTAGCGAGTTAAAAACAAAATACAATCAAATTGAGGGAGTTCATATTTGAGTGATTTCTGATTACGAAGTGCAGCCAATGCAAGGAAACAAGATTGAAGAACTTGATCCATAGGCTTATGCTTTATAGTTCTTAAGTCAAGTTTGCTTGTATTGTATTTTTATCGAGCTATATATTTAATTCTTTCTAGATCTAGTGAGGTATTATAAACTGGAGTAGGAATAGAGTCTTCAAGTTGGGGTGACTTAAAGACTTGAGATCATAAACCTTGGGGGGTTTGTGTTGAAGTTTAGGAATTAGAGTTAGTTCCTAGGATTGCAAGAGTTGTAATTAATCTGAATTGATAACTTGAAGTAGGGTCGACGATCTATTTGGTCGTTGACGTCGAGGAATTAGAGTTTATAATTCCTTATGTTACATAGGTTTGTAATCTTTTATTGAGGCTCAGAGTTAATGGAGTTGAATTAAATCCTACGTAGGTGTATGTCGTGGTTTTTAACCCTTTATGAGCTGAGGTTTTCTGCGATAAAATATTGTGTCGTTACTTTATTTGCTTTACATAACGTAGTTGTTGTAATCAGTAAAGGAACATATAGAATATACTTGTTCCTTAGGCAAATTTGGGGGGTCAGTATTCCAATAATATGTATACTAACTTGTGAACCCCCTAATAAATTTGATTGATGTCTCAGTGGTAAGGAAGGGGTCGTGGAAATGCTTTTCACACTAGTGTTGTGGGTTCGAAAAGTTTCTCTTTTTTTTTTAAAAAAAAAGAGCATCTAATCCATGACTCCACCTCTGAATTGCAGTAAAGTAAAAATATAGTGTTTTACATGGAAAATCATGACCTACATCTCTGCATGATTTATCTCAAGTTCACTAAAACAGTGAGCCACAGCAGAATTCAATTTACAAGAGTTGCAACCTAGAAACTAATTCTAACCCCTAAAGCATTATCTTCATGGATTGTTGCTTCCCTTCTCAAGTTATCTACAACTTGAAATCAGGTTCCTATTTTTGTTCATTCCTAAACAGCTAATCAACTTCCCTTTCTTTATTGTATCTAACATATCTCTCATGTGAAATTATCATTTTTTTAATTCCAACTTGATTGATGACCTATTCATAAAAGCTGACTTTTAAAATAAATATTCGGATATATAACTTTGGGTTTGATTTTTTTATAAGGTATTCCCGTTTCAATTTATGGGATATAGTTTGAATGGGTTCAATGAAGTTTAAGAAAAAAAGAGACTTTTGAAATTTGTGGTCTAAATAATTCATAGATGTGTTTGGCTATAACTCATTTATTAAGGCTAAAATAGATCTCATTTGTAGTAATCTAAGGGTACTGAAGTTATATCCTACTGATCATGATTTGGTGATTGTTATCATAATTAACTTTAAATACAACAACTTGGTCAATCATCAATCACTCTTGGTCTATTATTCACTTTTGACTCCCTTATTGATCGACCATCAATTATTCTTGATGTATTATATATCCATTAATAGTCACTAAATAAACTCTCTTCTTGGTTGAATTATCAACTAGGTGGCACACCCAAAATTATAACAAAATAATGTTCATAAAATAATTGTATGTCACAAATTACTTGTTCTTAATATATAATAATAATAATAATAATAATAATAATAATAATAATAATAATAATAATAAATTGTTCTTAATGTAATAAAATAAGTCGTCAATTACTTTTCTCAGCATATTGTTGAATCATCGATTAGTATTTTAAACAATAAGTTATGTCACCAATTACTTGTTCCCAACAGAAGTAATAACATGTCACAAATGACTTTTCTTAACATAATAATAAGTTACAAATTAGTTGTTCTTAACATAATAGCAAGTCATCAATTAATTGTTCTCAACATATATATTGTTAAATCATCAATTACTTGTTCGTAGCAATCTGTTATGTCACCAATAACTTGTTCTCAACCAAATAACATAGCACAATCTACTCGTTCATAATAATAATAATAAGTTATCAATTGCTTGTTCATAAAGTAATAAGAAGTCACCAATATAATTATTGTTCTCAGCAAACTATTAATGTAACACTCCGAAATTTTTTAACCTAAGATCAGAACCATTCTTCATTTGCATATAAGGTTGTATCATGTGATTCTTAAATTTCTTTTAGGTTTTAAGGTCAATTCTTGAATGTGGGAGTAGATTTGGAGATGAATTAAAGTCACAAGAATCCCCTAGCAAAAAGTTGATTTTTGATAGAAGATTCTACTTAGGTCAACGTCAAACGAACATATCTATGAGTCCTCTTTCCAACACCACTAAGTTTGCCTCATTATGAGTTTGGAGTAAAAAGTTATGTCTGTTTTAGTGAAGCGATGTTAGGCAGCCGATGTTCTACGATCGGAACTACGGAGGGTGAAATGTTTCACAAACTGTAGAGCCTTCTGTGAAGGCTTTCTGCGATTTTTTTTAGAAACTTCCTGCACGTATTCAAGGGTTATTTTGGTTATTTCTCAAGCTTTTTAGCCCTATTCTAAATCATTTTTAGGTGTTTAAACTGAGTATATCATTCAACTAACTAGGTTTGCTCTCAAAATCATCAATCTAAACATTCAAATATCTAGAAGTTCTCTCAAAACTCACCTAGGATTCCACTTCTCTATCAAGAACCCTAAAACCTTCGAGTAAAAAATTCTAGATACAAAGAAAAGTCTTCCACCCAAGGTTTTTCCAAGTTCTTCCACTCTAGAAACTCCATAAAAGAATTTACTTGATCAAGATCAAGCACCAAGATTCCAAGACCAAATATTTAATCCAATAAAGGTAGTGTTCTTACTCGGGGTCAAGAAAAATTAAGTCTCCAACAAAGTTTTCAGTCTATTAACTTCATAATCAGGTATGTAAGACTACCCATATTGATGGACTAGTTCGTCCTCACACACTACATCTCAATTCAGTCAGGGAAACATTATGTTTAGAGTTCTATCCACAGTTCTCTTGAAATCCAAATTCAGTTGTGTTTTTTATTCTGAGTTTCAATTCCTTAACCGTTGAATTTTGATTTCTATTATGTATATTGAATTCTAAATTGACGTTCGTGTTTCTATCACATGAACCTTATTTATTTATGAAAGTTATGTTTATAAAGATTATTATATGAGATTTTTATACATCAATATCGGACTTGAAAGGTGAGTCTGGAATTATACGTTATAAATTTATGTTTTGAAAGGAGTTTTTAAAGAAATGATATGAATGGTTTCATATGCACTATTTGACACTTGAGAAAGAGAATGAGTATAATTGATTTTCTGAACAGTTCTTCAGTAAAAAAAAAAGAGTAAAAGTAATGTAAAGTAAGTTCTTCCAGAGGACTATTGAGCATATTGATATTGATTATTTTGGGAGTAATATCGAGCATCAAATTTGATAAGAGTCTATTTTTAACTCGAAGCCCCATAAAACTACATAGCCAGCGTAGGATAGGATCCTACTGACTTTTCAGGCGACTCCTCACTGCCTCAAGAAGGCTTATTGGATGGATGTATAGTTATAGTTAGCATCGTATACCGCAACGAAATATAGGATGACCCTAGCAACGTGGTGAAACGTTGTATCACAGCAAGGCTCAGAGTGATGATTTTTGGTTAGAGAAACTTTCCAATAGAGTAAAGTATATTATTTTCATATTGTTTTTATTGCATATCTTATTGTAAAGCTTAAATAGTTTTCGGTTCATACTCATGTATTGATTCAATAGAGTTGATTTCAGTCCTTTAGTTTAGTTATTTGTTTTATTCAGCCCTATTACATACTCGTACATTCATTGTAATGATGTTATTCAACCTGCATTGTTTCATGATAAGGATTCAGGTATTTAGGATCATCAACAGGCGTTTTGTTGAGATCACTTCATCTACTCGTCAGTTTTTTGTGAGACCTCCCTACTTTCAGAGAACTCCATTTTTATTGCTCTATAGTAGTAGGGTTTTGAGGTATCGTGGGTCTTTTCTCGACACCAATCTTTACATAGTAGAGACTTCATGGACTGGCAGAGTTAGAAGATTTCAAGTATTTTTCTTAGATGTTTTTTAAAACACTTACTATTTATATTCAGTATTTTCAGACGTTGTTTTAAAAGTTCGAATCCTCATCCTGGCTGACTACAAGCGGAAGACTAACTTGAGCATACATAGGCATCAAATTGAAAAGAAACGTTTAAAAATAGTTTATTGAATCTCAAAAATTCGTTGAATATATTTAGTATGAAACATAAGTTTTAAATAAAATATATGAAACTGGAAGGCTCTCCAAAATTGTCTATCTATGAAGCCTCTATTATACAAAGATGAGTGCCGGGACAAGATGTCACACCCCGAGCCTACACCCTGGATGTGGCCGGCACTCGAAGACCATTGCTGGCCCCCAAGCGAACCCTTGGCCTGGCTTTCTTAACTCAGCGGAAACCTAACTCAATAGAATAACTCAATACAATGAAAGGTTATAAAACCACTCAACTGATAAAATCTGGCCTAAAAGGCAACTCGAGTCTCAAAATAGAATATTTACATATATACATAGATGAGAGACTCAATACTAACTGGTTGACTGTCTATGAAGCCTCTATAACACTGAGATGTATGTTGGGACAGACCCCACAACATCCTAATAAAGCAAAACTAAGAAAACAAAATAACCGAGTCCTCCGGAATGCAAAGAGGCTCACCACTGACTCTGGAGTGCTCAGCTGGATCAATGACGTGCTGGATGCTGATCCTGGGTACCGGTGTTTGTATCATAAGACGATGCAGGCCAACTGGCATCAGTACATGGAATGTACGAGTATGCGAGTTAGACCGCTAAACAACAACTTAAGCTTGAAAGGGATACAAAAGAGAACTTACCTTGGCTCTGTTCAACTCATGAATAACTGAACTCAAATATAAAGCAATGAGACACATGCAATATATATAAAGCTTGTAAAACTATTTAAAACATGACGTAAAAATCATATTTATAATATCATGAAAATACCATGTTTCATCTCAAAGTCTACTTGTGCAATGCATGAATGAAGTCCCATACCCCCATCCATACTAAGCAGAACCCCTCGAGGAACCATGCAATTTCTACTGTGGGAGTTTCTCTAACCGATAACCACCACTATGAGTCCTAGTGATGATACAACGTTTTACCTCACATTGCCCGAGGACCATCCTATACCTTGCCGTGTTATAGGACCTTACTTTAACTTTTTCTTAGTGGATCCACTAGCTTAACTTTACGTGATCATCTAAAAAGTATGACCCGTCAAATCCCATGTTTGGCTACATGGTTCTTATGGAGAGTTGAGTTAATATGAACTCGTGTCCCCAATTCGGTGCTTAAGATTACTCCCAAAAAAATTACTTTAGCTCATTAGTGTTTTAAACACATCTTGCTTTAGTTGAGATAATTACTCAAAACTTAGCCCAAAGGCTCTTGAAAACTCTTTCTAAAAAGAACATCTCAAAACCATATTTTAATATGATCATTGATGACTCGGGATATTCATACTGCTTAAACATTGATGGTATATTTAGAGAC
>JAJOOR010023048.1:0-15847 GCA_036250505.1 Solanum acaule | reverse complement strand
TATTTTATTTGAGAAATTATACTATTTGTTTGCTTATTTATTTGTAAATAATATATTCAATAATTAATAATTTATGTATTGTAGTCTCTACATAACTAAATAATATCTACATAACTAATACTTGCATAACTAATACTCACATAATTTAATTTTGCATAACTAAATCATGCATAACTAATATCTGCATAACCCTAACTATATTATCCTTTTTAAAATTTTATGACAAATTATTTATTCTTATAAAAATGACCATTTGAATTATATTTCATATAAGTTTTATTTATTTTAAAAAAACACATTCAAATAGTCAAATATTATTTGCAAAATCAATAGCGTAACACAAGTTCAACTTCAAAAAATTAAAATAAAGTGAATTTTTTTTGTAATAGTATGGGTAGTTCTTATATGAGATCTAATTTATGACATTATACAATTATCTATTTTGATATAATACTTTTTTTTAATGCAATTTGGTTATATGTCTCAAATAAATTAGTCAAGTAACTTTTAGAAACTAAGAATATAAATCATCTTTAGAAAAACATAATTATACATATAAATATATCTTTTAACTTGGCTTTGTCTGACATCTATGACATTCAACTTAGGGCGTGCACAAGTAAGTACCTAAGATTTTATAAAGTTGAAGAAATAGACACTCGCGTCTTACGGGGAATACCAGACGTAGGAGCCATATAAAATGTCTCGTAGGACGTGAATTATATTGTCATGTAGGACGTCAAGTAGGACACAAGTGTCAACTTGTTCAATTGTATTTAAGTTTATGTGTCTACTTATGGACATATAAAACCTATGGACATATAAAAATGAAGGACATAGATATTAGATGAAACCAAATTAAATGACATATTTATGTATTATGCCTTTAAAGAAAAAATATATTTAAATTCTAAATATGTTTTACATAAAATTTAACCAAACACAACTTCAACTATAAATTTTTTAAATAAAATACACAATATTTTTTCATGACCAAACCACACTAATAAAGGAAATATGATTAAAAGCCCTCAAATTAGAATTTTTGGTATGAAAAAATCTCGTTAAAAATTATACATTCAAAATAGAAAAGATTTTTTTTTAAAAAATGTGAAGGCTTTTAAAGTAAATCAATTAATGGGGCCATGTAAGTTTGCAATGGTTTCTTTTACTCTTCCCAATGTATTGGTACACGTGTGACCATTACAATTCACAACTATTGACTTAGTGGTGGATACATTGGGAATTACATAAATTTTACCTGATTTTTTTGGAAATCTTAATACTTTATGCACAATGTACACTTAAACTAAGCTTGGATATTTTTTTGGTTGACAAAATTACCTTGGTTGTCCTCCTCTTCACCTTTCTATATAATAGAAAAATTATCATATTTTATTTAGCTATTTGAAAGTAATTTTATTTTTATTTATGATGGAGTGATGTTTTTATTATAATAGTAGTAAGTTTTATTAATTATTTTCTTTTTGTTAGGGGAGGTAAATTATATAGTATGATAGAATTTTTTTTAGAAATAAAGATTCTTTTATTATAAAAAGTTAAGATATTAGATTATTTATACTTGTATAATCATATTAGAAATTTTATTTTCTAAGAGTTTTCTTAATCATGTTTGTAATTATTTTAAACTATTGATTTTTTTTAAAAATAATTTTGTGTTATTATATTATTACAAGCGTAGCGGCACAAGCCAATTTCTGGAAAAACAACATGTAGAATAATTATAAGGATGTAATTAAGAGAGGAAAAGAATAAAGGAGAAATCAGAACAATTAAGGAGAATAGAAAGTAAAAGTAAAGTGAAAGCTAGCTAGATCCCACATAGCTAGATACGTTTTACCAAAAAAGTACAGTTGTCTGACAATGAATGCACCAAAATTATAATTTTGACTTTGAAGAGATATTCATAAGATCACATTTCCAGCACAAAGTACAATTTTTATATGCTGTGTTCGTTCTTAAGTCCCATTTCATTACATTTCCAGCACAAAGTACAACTTTTATATGCTGTGTTCGTTCTTAAGTCTCATTTCTATATAGGAGTAAAGTAATAATGATATTTTTACTCTTCATTATGTGTGCTCCAGAATGTTACTGCAATTCCTTAAAAACCACCGCTATAATTGTGCAGTTGTGCGTAACCCAGTTGTCATTACTAAAATCAGATGAGGAAAGAACAATCATAAAGTTAGAAAAAAAACATGATTAATTTCTAGGCTAATCTAATTGTCAGTATTAAAACCAGATAAGGAAGAAACTTCCAGAACGGTCCAAAACATATATTCACTCCGTTTAAAAAAGAATGATCTCATTTTCTTTTTAGTCTGTTTAAAAAATAATGACCCCTCTCATTTTTTGGTAAATTTTACTTTCAACTTTCCACGTGACATATTGAAGACCACAAGATTAAAGGTACATTTGACATAACTTTAATTTAGGGCCACAAAATTCAAAAATCTTCTTTATTTTCTTAAATTCCGTGCCAAGTCAAACTAGATCACTCTTTGTGAAACGGAGGGAGTATCAGCCTATGTTTAGCCAAAAATGCATGACTCATAAGGCGGGGTCCAATTCTTAATTCTAATGGAAAAAAATAGACCTTTTTCATCCTTTTAGTGACTATTTTGGATAAACACAAATTTGGCCTTCTCAATTTTTAATAATGGAAGTTCAAGAACAGGGGACCAAATCAAGAGTTGTCAAGGTAGACTCTAAGGAATCATGGGATTTTCATGTAAATCAAGCCACACTTCAAGGATGCCCTGTAAGTAAAACCTGCATGCCTATAAAAATCTTGATTTTTGTTTCTCAAAAGTTGGAATGTTTATTGAAGTTTCCAGTTTCTAGTATGTGTAAAAATTCATTTTTCCTTGTGGGTATTTGTAGATTGTGGCACACTTTACGGCTGTCTGGTGTATACCCTCTGTGGTTATGAAACCCTTTATGGAGGAGTTGGCTTCTATGTACCAAAATATGTCTTTTCTCACAGTTGATGTGGATGAGGTCAAGGTAAGGTCTTTTTAGCTCTTTGATGTAAAAGACACAACTTTAAAGCCTAAAATATGAGAAGAAAAGGATGCTGAAATTTCCCTTGCTAAACATAATTCTAACTTCTAAGGGCTGGTCTAGTTATGAGAGGACACTTGCCTGTGGCATTCCTTTGAGGGATATAAGCTTGTTAACGGTAATATATATTATATTGTATCATTGTGTGTCTCTGGTCTGGTTTTTAAAGTGTAATCCACTTCCTGAGTAAATAGCTGAGTGTATAACTAGATGTTCGAGTTGATTTGCAGGACTTTAAGCATGTGACATAGTAATTACTTTGGTATAGATTTGGATAATTTTCATTTTGTCTTGATCATGTACGATCTGTATCAAGAAAATTATGGCGGGATTGCTACTGCAATATGTTCAATTTTTCAAGGAAATGCTAGAAACGTATGTTTCTTCATTGATTAAGAGATCACAATTAAATGAACGAGAAAGGGTAAGAGCTGGAAAACAATTACAGCGGGAGAGGTAGTTTTTATGAGCCAGTTGACTTGATAAAAGAATAGCCGAGTTGATGTCTTATACTAGAGCTGTAAAGGTCCTTCTTTAGCTTTCTGGTAGTATATTTCTCTAATTGAATATTGCATGTTGAGATCTCATAAACAAAGTATAAAAGATGTGAGGATCCAATTATTGGGCTAAAATTCATCCTTGTCTACAAATATTTCGGCAGTGCGCTCCGTCTAAAAGCTCACAGCTTGATCAGGAAGCACATTTGAGATGGGTATTTTGAGGAGGATGTGATATATTGGACTAAATATATTCTATGATCAAATAATGAATGGTATTGGACTGTTTGGTTTCTACCAGCCTTGGGTTTAATTTATCTTGCTTTTACAGCAGAGTCCAACGTCATGGATAGGGATTTCATTTGGTGTCAAGGGGGTCTTTTATAAATCCTCTACACCAAGTCAAAATTTGGTCTTTAAACCAATGACTCTTGAAATGTCCTTAAGTGAGACCATCTCTTTTATCTTCTCCTTCACTCAAACATGTAATTTATGACAAGTCATTTCTCACTATTCTGAGAATAATATTCAGTCTCTTTAGTTTCATGAGCTACTGGTGTGGACATATTATGCCTGTTCTCCGAGAGTTGCTAAGTTGCATGTTCAAACTTATGTTCATCTGTCCTACTGTCTAGTGTCTGGAAGTTAGTCCTTGATTATGATGAATGATTCATACAATGAGGTCAGAGTGACCTAGGCATATAATATGCCAATATCACATCGTGCAACAAGAATATGTTCGTAGACAAAGTGAATAACTCATTTACATTCATAAAAAGTTATATAGTTTGGTTCTTCTTTTTGATTCTTTTGGCTTGTCTACTATGCTGGGCCTTTCAATCGGACGAGGAGGCAACTCCTGTTGTACAAAAGTTGGGTCCTTTTCTACCTAGTTAGTAATTTAGTATCATCCACTTGAAAAGGAGATTTGCATGAAAAAAGGAACTGTTTGGACTATAAGATGCTTCTGATGGGATTTGTTTTACTGAAAGGCCTAAGATTGACATCTTTATCGTTTTGCTGATTTTTCATTTCCTAAAATATAAAACAATTAGCAAGACTCGCATCGCTCACTATAATACTAGAAATCCTCCTTACCTTTTCTCAAAAAGAAAACATTACTTGAAATATGAAGATATTAAAACCATGAAATGATTAATGAAGAAGGGATATACAAACAGTTTGAATTTCCCATATTAAATGAGAGAATAGTGATATCTGAGATATAAGCTCTTCCAATTGTATTATCATTTCTTTTGTTATTTATGATACAAGTTAGTTGATCTTTAAGACATTTGAGAGTAGAATAGTCATTTCAATTATTTGCAAGTGGCCAAGTTGAGAGATTCTTGCTCTCCTGGTTGCAATTCTTAACTGCAATTAGACATGGAATCTGCATATATTTTGTCTAGGGAAAGGCTTCACCTTTTACCCGTCACTTCAGATACTTTCTAGCATTGCTAAAGATTTGTTAGATTAAGACTACTGGATTCCCATTTGTGGAGTGAGTTTGATGTTTATCTAACCGAATTATTCTTCAGAGAGTCCTGATCTTTTCTCTATTACTTGTGGTAGGAGAATCTGATTAATTTAAGTAGGCTGTTGTGTAATTTTAGTATTGCAAAAAGAATAATTCTAGTTGCTTAATTCTCAAACAATGCTCCTCTGCTGTCTATTTGATTTGTTGAAAATCCAGTTGCACAAATTTCCATAGACAGATGAGTTTCTCCATGTTGTCTGTAGAAACCATTGTCCAATTATATGATGATGATATGTAACTGAATTACTGTTGTATGAAGATTTGTTATTTCTCTTTCACTTGTTAAAACAAAGAAAAGATTTGTTATTTCTCTTTCAACAAGGGGTATTCCTTAAATCCATTCAAGTAGTAATATTCTAATTTAAAATGCTAACATAATCTTAGAGGATCGAAGCTTTTGTTCAGTTGATCGATAGACATAATTGGCTAATATAATTATGGGTACCACTTAGTTTCACAATTTTGATCCTTTTCGCAACTTGAATGTTTGGTCATATTATATTCAATCCCTTGTTGAGATTCAGGCAACAATACGAGTTCTGATATATGTGAATATAAAAGCATCAGGACAATAAAAGGTGCTTGAGGAATTCGAGATAAATCATATTGTTGAAGCTGATTCTACCTTATATATACACATTTTTTTGTTTGCGGTTGGTAGGAGGTGGCTAGAAAATATGAGGTGAAAGCCATGCCAACATTTCTGCTGCTGAAAGGTGGAGTGCCAGTTGACAAGATAGTTGGTGCAAATCCAGATGAGATGAAGAAAAGGATCCACAGTCTTGCTCAATCAAACCCCACAGATATACCCTAGTCCAAGTACATATTACATATAATATACAAACATAAATATATAGTGTGCTACAAAGGGTTCTTTTGTTTGTGTGGCTTCTGCTGTTTCATCTTTAAATGTCAGATAATTCCATATCCTCTTATAGGAGAGTGTTAAAAATAGTAATGTCTTCAAGGTGTGTATGTATAATGTAACAAGTTAATGAACTTGATATGCGATGAATGGCTCTTCTGTTCACTGAAGGTATTTGGCCTAATATAAGTAGTGGTCTGGAATCTATGTGCATGCCAAACACTAAAAGGATCTTGAAAACGAAAGAACTTCAATTTCTCTTTGCACCAGTAAATGTGCGATAAATGAACTTACCACAAATATGTTAATGACATTTTTCCTTTTGTTTATGGATGTCGTTACCTACTTGTAAATTGCAACAAGAGAAAGAGTTAGATCAGTCAGAGGCGAATCTAATATATATTGACAGCCAGTGGGTATTCACTATTCATTCATTTTTCGATATGTATACATAGTTGGAGACAAAAATGATTCAGTTAAATGAATCAGATTCATTCTAGATCCGCCTCTGATCATGTATGGAAGTATTAGCTTCCTGGATCAAGATGTTTTGCAAACATGATATTTTTGGCACAAACGTAGAGATTCGTCTAGCATATATCTATTGCTGTATTGGGCATTGACGTAAACGAGTGGAGAAATAGAGTGTGGCTTTCTCACGCTTTAGTTGTTTTCAAGAAGCATCAAAATATATTACGATGGCTACATATTAACTCGATTTTATTGATAGTTTGAGACCATCCCGTCTATTTCTTAGCGTGAATTGGATACTCATCCTTTTACATCTTTCTACTTATAAGGACGTAAATTACGAAAGGAGTGAGTATTGTAGAATCTATTTTCTAGGACACCTAGATAATGAAAGATTGTTCTTTTATGTAATTGAAAGCTAAGCAAAATCATGAAACTGGCTAGGGGTGTCAAATGGACGGGTTGAGTTGAAATTTGAGATATTAAAATGGGTTGAGATAGAAATCGGGTTGGGTTTTGACCCGCTCAAGTTTACTTTGGGATCAAATGGGTTGGGTTTAAATGGGCTAAAAAATGGGTTGGGTCTTGACCCAATCAATTTCAATAATTTATTATAGTGACATTTAACTTTTATAATCACAATTCGAGTTTCCACTCAAGATTTTTTTTAAAAAAAGTAACAAATGGATAGATAAATTCTAAAAGATGTTAAAAAAAAGAAACATATCTTAGTAAAGAGTTTTAAAACGGGTTGAAATTGGAGATTGAATTGGGCTCAATTGAGGATTCTCTTAAAATGGGTCAGGCTTGAATGAGTTGAGATTGAACTCAATTCAAATTATCTTGAGCCCAACTCTTAAAATTTTGGGCAGTTTACCTATGTTTGGGTTCATTTTTGACACCCCTAAAACTGGCAAACCACGTCATTGAGCTTGACCTAGAGTGTGGTGGCTGAACTCTCCTTAAGTGTTGCATACCGAAAGGAAATTAAAGGCAATTTAATGCATTCAACTTTTTTACTCTATGATCTAAGAAATGTCCTAATTATTATACACAAGTTTCCTGTACATTTATATGTCAAAGAAAATCTTTAATCTATGACCTCAATCACATAACCATATAAATTTTACGGTTGTATCAAGACTCTCCAATCTCCCCCGCTTGTCATAGAGGAATTAAATATTCTCACAAAATGTGTGTTTGGTATGGAGGAAAATGTTTTCTATTTTCCTATACTTTGGAAAATATTTCTCTAGGAAAATATGTTTCTCAAAAATGAGGAAAATGACTTCCTTAATGGAAGTAGGGATAATAAGTTCTACAAGTGACATTTTATGTTTATTGTATATATCTTCCCACCCATTCAACGCCCCAAATCTGTACCCCTAGACCATCCCCCCACCCCACCACACTCCCCTCCTCCTCCCACCCTTGGTGTTCTGTTAGATTACATATAAATGCTTTTGAGATAATAAAAAAAAAATTGCTTACTTTCCAATGTAACACTAGAAAATAAATAAGAAATCAACTCATGTTTCAAGAAAACACTTCCTTGGAAAATAAAAAAGTTTAGATAGCCAACCAATTGAACTATTAAGGTACTAGTATCACATATCACACTTCACAGACTGACTTGTTGTATTAATTGGGGATACATATGTAAATGGATAGTTGCTTTCACGTAAATTATTGCTACTAAGAAATGCTAATAATGTTTGGTTACATGAATGAATGAAGTCAAAAAAAGGAATAGTTGAAAAGGCAAAGTTCACTAATGGATGGAAGATAGGCATATAAGATTTCTTTGGAATAAAATATCTAGGCATAAATGTGCATATAGGAGGGACCATTATATTAGAGAAAAGAGACATTCTTAATGGTGGTAATAATTTTGAAACACTTTGAAGGGCTCTGAATGACTTATTCCCAAGACAAACAGCATCCTTTCTTTTATTTATTTTTTAATATACGGTTATTGAATCCATACTCAAATTAATATGTCATTTGTCATAAGAAATAGGACAAGAATTGTGGAGTAATAAATAGAACACCCCAAAACTATATAAACATTAAGCTGTAGTCGTGGCACATTGTGACACCAGAAAATTTTAACTCCTAGTAAAAGTATATAAACATATATCACTCATTTTAAAATCTGAAATAGCAAGGGACAATCTTTTGCAAATTCTCTAATTTGTTACTTATATGCACAAGCTAAGAGAAGTAGCAAATTATTAAATTATTCAAGATATTTTAAATATTCTTTCTGAAAACTAATCCAATTTTCTTAGGGATAAGGCGTAAAAATCTGTCTGACTATAATGAAATTGTTAGTTGCACACACCTAAATTATGTCTAGTTTTTCTTATTGTTTTGGTGCAATTCAGAAAACTAATAAAATTCGCACATAATTTATATGTGCAACTCATTATTTCATCACAGTACAAAGATTCTTCATGTTTTAGTTTTTCTAGTGATGAATTTTTATTACTATTCAAACACGTTTTACACACTCTTTACTAACAAAGTTTTCCAAAAGTCGTCCACATGCATAATGCACTTGTTTGTTTGCTGACATGAATTAGATACGTATTAATCATGCAAATGATTAATAATGTAGAATTTAGTTATTTATGTATTAATTATTTTATTTTTCATCTTATATAAAATTTTATATAAATTGACTGATAGTTCAAATATATTTAATTATATAAAATTGTAAAATGATAATTAAATATGGTAATTGATGTGCTGGATTTTATACAAAATAAGTAAAAAAAAAACTACCAAATACTAATTTTAATTCCTAAATAATTTTATTTCTAATGAGGAGTCAAATTACCTTGTATATTTTATCGAAATAAAATAAGACTAACCACTGTTCAAATTGTATTCACTTGACAATTGAATTATCCCAATAAAGAGAAAAAAAGATTATTTTAGAGAACTACTGTTGATTATTCTTTTGGAACAATTTTATCACCTCTTTTGACATTGTATAATAAATATATCACGTCTATTGAATAATTGAATTAACCAAGTGATAAAAATTAGTACTAAAAAATAAAAAGTTTACAAGGCTCTTATGTTAGACTATATATCTAGATTTTAGCTTTTTTCTCTTTTAATTAATACTCTAATATAGAAGAAATATTAAAAACAGATTTTAACCTTTATAATTTACAAAGACACGTGGCATTTATTTAAGACTATATTAATAATTACTTGAACAAACGCTAATGAAAATTGAAACAAAGTCGCTCCCAAGTAGAGATTTGTTTACTTTTAACCAATATTTTGCATTTTAAAATTGAAATCTTTACAGGAAGAATTTTATCTTTACCTTAATGGACATTAGTAGTGAAAATTCGAATTCAAGCGTGCCAATAACTTTTTCTTAAAGTATTACTCCATCCGTTCAGTTTTAATTGTTATGTTGTATTTTTTGAAAATCAATTTGACTAATCTTCAAAGTTAAATTATATTACATTAATTTAATATTTTAAACAAAAAACTTAAATATTCAAAAACTATACAAAAAGTACTAAAAATTGCAATTTTTGCATATTAATATAATGAAAAAATACATCGTAAAATGTTAATTAAAATTTGTATCGTTTGACTCTAAAAAAGAAAATCATAACAATTAAAAATTGGACGGAGATATATACATGTGCACACCCCGTAGAATGTGTATGTTTTACTTGTTTGATCTTACACAAGTTAAAATATATATATGAGCACACCAAAAATTGAAAGACATAAATGCTAACCGAAACCAAATTAAAAGAAAGTTATTTATAAGAATATAGGCAAATGGTGTCAAAAGCCCATGGCAGTGAACGCTAAAAAAACACGAAAAAATAACAAAAATGCCAGTGAACGCTGACGTTAAAAGGAAGGCTCAACTTTTTCACAGTGAAAAACAAAATCTCCCTCCACCACACATATAATTTCCTTGCACTTCTCCATCTCCTCCTCATTTTCCTCCTTTTTTCCTCTTCCACCTAACACGCAAGTGGGATTGGGATACCCTACAATCTTCAACAGAAATTTTCCGGCACCGGTAGTTCTCACATCTAAGAAAATGGCGGAAACAGAGGAAGACGGATCGAATTGGCTTATAGAATTAGGGTTAATGGAAGACCTTCCTTCTCTTGAACCCAATGCTCAATGGCCCTCCAACGCTTTTTCCCTTCCAAATAATCTCAGGTTCTTAATTTATAGGGTTTTTTTTTTCAATAGATTTAATTAAATTAATCGATTTTTGCTATTTTTTATATTTGAACCTTTTGTCTAACGATTCAAGTTTCATTCTTTAATGTTCTTCTTTTTTAAATAATTAAGTGGTAAAATGGGAATGTGGGGTTGAATTTTCTTGAATAAAGAACTTGAAGTGAACTATTCAAAATACCAAAAAAATAAATAAAGAACTCTCCTTCAGTGTACTACTTAAAAAAGATAATAGAAACGTTTTTTTTTCTGAAGTGTATGTTGCTAATTATCAGTAGACTGCTAACCATCAAGTAGTTTTAGCTTGTTCACACTTATTAAAATTGGAAAGATGATTTTTTTTTTTTGCTTGGTCACTTGTAATATAGCCTTAGTTCCAGTTTCAATGTGCAGAGGTAAGTTCAATCTAGGTTCTGGGTAATTTTGTATTTTTAAGCTAAGCTGGTCTATTTCAGAATAAGGGAGGCTGTGGGTAAGATGAGGGTTATATAAATGTTTTGTTTATGACAAATCCCAGAAGAGACACAAACACTTTGGTGATTTCTTTTCATCTGTCCTAGCCTTGGTGTTGTTGGCGGGAGGTGATACGTATCACATGGAACTAGTTGAGGTGCGTGAAAGCTGACCCAGACACCACAGTTATCAAAAAAAAAAAGTTAAGAGGAAATACTGACTTTTGTAGTATGTTCAAGTTTATTCTTCAACAGCCAATGTCTTTTGCATCATCTGTAGCATAAAAGTAAGAAGATTTTGTTAGTCTAGTTGGATTTAGTATCTAGGTGCCTCACTGCTGTCAAATGATTGGTTTTATTGTTGTTTAGCTCTTTGTTGGATTAGGTTATCGATAAACATATAGGTCTTCAAGGATTTCCAGGTTAGATGCTTTAGCTAATCATGTAAAATACTGAATGGATAAATTAGGAGTTATGCTGAGATGCAGAGATCACAAATAAAAGAAGCTCCAAAAGAATATGAGCAAAATGATTTCTTTGCCCTTCTTTCCTCTGCACTCATTTTCCTTTTCTCAAACAACAACTAACCTTAGTCCCAAACAAGTTGGAGTCAACTATATGAAGTTATGAACTATGTTTCTTCATTTTCCTTTTCCCCAACAAGTTAAAAAAAATAATCAATTTAATGATTGAGCATGGATATGTTTGGAATATATGAAGTTGAAGGTTTAGACACACTTGATTTTGAAAAGATTTTCCTGGTGGATCTTTGCCTGAACAATGTTTTAGTTTATCTGCAGCCTTAGTCATAGAAGATCTACTCATTTTTTAAACTTAAATATGGTATGAGGAGGAACTTGTATGTGCCAAGTCCTTTCGGCCTTAGGCCTTAGCAGACGGTTCAAATCTTTCATTAGTAACCTTGCATTTTATGAATATGTTTCCATTTTTGCATTGTACAACTAAGCCAATTGATCATTCGAATCGGTGTGGTGAATGTGATGTGTTTCTTACCTTATTACAGTTCTGGATTAGAAGATTCCTATGGCAACTCAGATGGTTTGAAGGAATGCGGCTCCAAAAAGAGGTATTTTTATTTTAATCAGTTACTTGATTGGAGTTTTTGAAGCAAGAAATAAAAAGAGTCGAAAACAGTAGCCTTTAGCACCTAACATCAGAATATGTCTTGGGCTTTGTATATCAGAAAATTGAAAAGCATCAGTGATGTCTTGTGGCATCATCCAACATATCATGTCCTACCTGTGTTTGTGAAATGTTTCTTTTTCCTCTTTCCTCTCTTCCCTATATGATAGAGACTTTATTTATTTCAGGGTGAGATCTGGAGCATGTGCATCTGATTCAAAAGCACACAGGGAGAAAATGCGTAGGGACAAGCTGAATGACAGGCAAACACTCTCTCTCTCCCCTCTCTCTTTCTGTGTGCATGCTTCAGTGATGCTTGTGCTGCATTTACACTTGTGTTTGCTTCTTGTCCGATATTTTCAGAATACAACAACAATATACCCAGTGTAATCCCTCAAGTGGGATATTTTTAGAATATGAAATTGTTTTAATATTCTTCTCCTTTTTCTTTTTCAAGGTTCCAAGAATTAAGTTCTATTCTGGAACCAGGAAAGCAGCCAAAAATGGATAAATCTGTTATCCTGGGTGATGCAGTTCGTATGGTGGTGCAGTTGAGAGATGAAGCTCAGAAGCTCAAAGAGTCAAACAACAACTTGCAGGAGAAGGTTATTGAATTGAAGGTGTGATGATTGAAATTGTTATCTGGTTATTATACTGATTGAGTTTCCCTACATATGATTTTCTCTTTAATGAGCTATGTATAAAGTGGTTCTTGATTGGGTCTTTTGTAGGCTGAGAAAAATGAACTCCGAGATGAGAAACAAAAGCTAAAAGCAGAGAAAGACAAACTCGAGCAGCATCTGAAGGCCATGAACACTCAACCTGGTTTTTTACCACACCCTCCTGCAATGCCTTCCCCTTTCTCAGCCCCACATCAAGTCTTTGCAAGCAAAATGATGCCATATCTTGGCTACCCTGGAATTCCTATGTGGCAGTTTGTGCCTCCTGCTGCAGTTGATACCTCAGAAGATCATTCTCTCCGTCCTCCAGTTGCTTAAATTGTGGTGACTTCTTGTTACCAGAATTATGCAAATGTTTGTTTCCTATGTCAACAATTTTGTTGACCTTTGTTGACATTTTGTTCTCCTAATATGAGCAGATTGGTATATATACTATAATGAGGTAGTTGATCAACTGATTATGTACACTAATATGTAAATCTCGTTGAAGTTTACATGAATACCTACCTTATGTTATATCATCTAACCAAACATAGCATCCTCAAGACATGCCATTCTTGGTTCAATTTTGACTCTTATGATTTTTAATCTGGTTTTGCACTCTGCTAAATAGCTTCTAGTTGTTAGAGTTAGTTCATTCGTATCTTCTATGTGAACAATGCATAGAGTGACTGTGTATGAATACTCTCTGTTTTCCACTTACCCTGTAGATCATATATTGTCAGCTACTAGCTCTAGTTTTTATGGACATGAAAGGAAGAGCTTGAACACTCATTTGATGAGAAAGCTATACATGCAATTTATTTGTTAAACTTATTTCTTTTTCTAGGTCTGGCTTTGAAGTACCTGCAATTTATCTTTGTCAAAAGTACCTGCAATTTATTTGTTGAGACTCATGTTTGTCCACCTAACAACTTATTACTCTACATTCCAGTTTAACTAATTTCAGAAATACTGTTTGATACTGAAGTAGAATTTCATTGAAGAAACACTTTCTGTAAATCATGTCACTCCATGTTTGCTAAGTAACGATTCACTGGAAGTTTGTTTCTATGAGAGATAGTAGTAATACAAGCTATTTTATATAAGTAATAATCATGGCTTAAACATTACAATTTGAAATACACAGGTATTTGTAATAATCATGTGTTAACTCATAATCCAGATTACAAACATAGCCCCAGTTCACCCGTGTTCTCTAACAGTATGATATTCTTAACAAAAGCTTCCAAAGATGCACATTATTCTTTATAGAGCATAAAAATGCAAGATTTGGACAATGCCTTGAATTGGACCATCTCTTAAGGCTTCCTCGTTTTCTTATCTTAGCAAGGCTGCTTGAACCCCATGTAATTCCCACTAATGTAATCCCTCCAGATATCAACAGCTCCAAAACTAGTCATGAGAACAGTGCTTAAAGCCATAACTATGCCAACAGAAAATACAATAAGGGATGCTCTCCCATGATGCTCTATGGCTCTCTGAACCACTACTAATCCAATGATTGAGGCAATACAACATACAACTGCAAAGATGAGGGCATCATCCACGTGTTCCATCCCTAGAAATAGATATTGCACAGCTGACATGGTAGAGGAGAAAAACACCATGAATGAGCAGGTTGCTGCTGTCACCTGGGGTAAAACAAAGTCATCAGTGTTATGAGAAAAAGACTCACAAATTTAAGGATAAGTAAGATGGAAGAACAACAGGTAGCAAAGCTTTACTTCAGGAGTTATTCCGACTTGGATTAAAAGGGGACTAATTAGCATTCCACCACCAATTCCAAAAACACCTCCTAGAACCCCTGCTAGTAGTGCCATTATCGGGAAGATGAGCTTCCCTGAAGGTCCATGTTTAGTTTCACTGGTTCCTTCCTGCATTTAATGAACCAAGTTAGTCCGTGATCAATAAATTAAGCAAATGACATACTCTCTTATTATTGATAAATACCTGTTTCTTGGAAGGCATGCTCTGCTGACTTTCTCTATTATATAAGATCCATGATGTAAAGATGATAGCCATAGGAAACTGAACTGATGAAATGATCCAGTACCCGACTCCACATGCTTCCATAGGAATGATGCCCTGTACATAGATTGGAACAGTTTCTATTACAATTTTACAAACAAGTAATCTAGCTTTTAAAAAATTCTTACTGCCTCATCATCACTTCTCCTTTTCTTTCCCCGTCTTGCAATTTGCGTCCTTAAATTAGCAATAACACATCTCAAGTCTATAATCTAAAGTACCAGACCCTACTTTCTTTCCCGTTTCAAGATTGAAGAAAGTGAAAGATAATGTGTATCTCTCAACTTAATGTCTTTTATTCAATTATTATGCTAGAAAGGGACTAGAGTCGTATGACGTATGCTAAGCTGAATTTAAGTACTTCTTCCCGTTTCATTTTGTTTGTCTTACTTTCATGGTCTCAACACAAATTCTCACAATTCTGAAAGAAGACAGGAATTGGAGTCATGTTACTGATGCTACCAACTACCAAAAGTAGTGTAAAAAAAGGAGAGAAAACAGCAGTGTACCAAAAAAGAAGATGAGAAATAAAAATGAAATTAACCTTAAAAGGGAACACAGAAAAGTACTCAAGAAGTCCAATTACTTGTAAACCTGAAGTAAATTAGATTACTTCTAGGGACTTAAGTCACATGATGCATCATATATAAGACTAAGTTATGGCATAAAGTGTCCAAAAAAGGAAAATTCAAGACAAATGAAAAAGAAACGTGTACACAAAAGAAGAGAAGTGAAGACAAGATAAAAGTAGGCATACTTGTCCATATTGATTTCCACGAAGAAGATAGAGGAAAAAGAAGGAAAACCAGAACATCACCAACATCCCCATTTTCATCCATGGAATGTTG
>JAJOOR010023047.1:0-13482 GCA_036250505.1 Solanum acaule | reverse complement strand
TAAAGTACCTACATTTTGTTTTAAGGTTTTTATTATTATAGTTTTTGTAGTGATCATATGCCAAGTTTTGGAATTTTGATTACATCATAAATGTATACCACCTTTTCACATCTGTCAATGAGTAAATTTTGATTGGAGATGAGCACTTCTCATACTCTTGCATTTTTCTACTCCTATATTGATGTCTACCACTTTCTGTCAATGAAACAATTGAACAGATCTATAGGGAAGCTTACTGAAATTGCCTTCCTTACATATATGATTGTTATCAATAATCATCAATCTCTTTGTATTGTTTGCAAGTGCAAATGTTTGCTGATTATGATGTTTGAATGTTGCCTGGCTCTACCATTTGTTTAATTAAATAGTCTACCATCATGCTGTTGTTAAAAATTGCTGTTTATGTGACCTATAACAATATTTTTGCAAGTTTTATCCATCCTTTCATTAACCGACATATTGGAGGGTAATACTCTAACCAGTAACAAGCGAGATTAATTTTACTGATCCCACTGTCATGGAAATAGAATTGCCATTATTTATGTCTTGCTCTTCCATTAAACTATACATACAAACTTTCACTGCCGCTTTCTAACTTATGATGATTTTATATATATTGAACTTTCACCCTCATTTTCTATTGACCTCAGCCTAAAGAGGAGAAGATCTAATGGTGGCAAATATAACTTTCTGGAGCGTCTTTCAGGGGTTGCACACCTGTTGTCTCAGGTATCATTGTTTCTTTTGTTCTTGCTTCTTGTTGTTCAACCACTCATCCAAGTTTGTAAAGTAACTCATGATATTGAATCGCCAGTCTCAGTTTACCATGTTAGCGAAATCTCCTGCTAGCATTTACTGGCAATACGCCCTAGTTTTCATTTATAAAAAGGGCAGTCCGGTGCATGAAGCATTATACATTCACGTTGGGACTTGGAAAGGGTCGTACTCGCACCCCTTAATGTAGGCAGTCTATCCGGATGCAAGCTTTAGTGGTTGATTCCAGGGCTCGAACCTTGTCACGTGGAGAAAACTTATCATTGCTCCAAGGAACGTTTACCAGTAGAAAATATAGATGACTTCTATTTAGAGTACCTAAAGTATTGAATAGAGACGAGTCTTATGGAATAATAGGATTCATGTAGCTGACTCTAATTCACCTAGGATTGAACCGATTGATGTATAGTTATTGTTATTCCATATAACTACAGGAATGATGATTTCTCTCTCTCTCTATTGAATCAAGTGTCTTAACATACAGGGCTTAATAAGAATCATATTACAACAAGGAAAACTTGAAGTCATCATTTTATGAAGTAGTAATTCCTAATTCACTTGTTCTTTCTTGCAGATGGTTGAGTCAATGTTAAGGGCCGCTGCGTATCCTTCTTGCTTTTTTTTTTTTTATTGCATATTAATACCTCCTTTTATATGTTGATTATGGGATGAGATTCACTTATGGAAATTGATGGCCATTGGTGATTTCCTTTTAGACTTTTTAAATCTTTAAGTAATAGGAAGAGCAGAGCTTGAGTTGTTCATTTTCTTTCATAATTCTTAGGGTGTGTAGGTGATTGGAGTAAAACCAGGGTGTGTTTGTAAACACCGTGAGTGCTTACTTATGTGCATATAGCAAACCTTTTCTGTTCTTCAAATTACTAGATTTTTGCACAGCTAATTCTCTGTAAACATATCGGTTTGATAAATTGGTGTAGTTGGATATTTATTGTACCTCCTTTCTTCCTTTTTATTTTCCATTTCTTCATAATTTCATATGTATAGTCTTTGTCTCATTTGTAGGTTGACTTTGTTTTTCACCTTGTGCGGATTGCTTTTCATTTCAAAGTAGACACTCAATCATTGTGCCTGTTTAATGCAAATTCCAATGTGGATTGTTAGCCATGTATGATTGTTTTTTACCCTTAACAGTAGACAGGGAGATATCAACACTTCTTGCACGTTCATTTTTTATGGGATTTTCACTGACAGTATTGTCCTTGCTCGCCCGAATTAGAGTTTTAGTTCAGCAAGTAAGCATTCTCAGGATAATTTTATCATTTTCTGAAGTGTGAAATGGTATGTGAACTCATGAAGAATGGCACCATTTTAAAGCTCATTCCTTAGTCATACTTATAATAATAAAGGTCTTGCACATGGATTGTGTTCTTTTGAAATTTGAGTTTGTTGAAGTTCTAGTTTCCAGTAGAATACACTGGAGTCATGGTAATTTCTGGAGCTTATTATATAGAGAAACTAATCTAATTCAAGAGGGGAATGGGTCATGTATGACCTGAGAATTTTGCTCTTTTAGAGCATGCAATATTTAAGGAATTGAAAAGCTTATGTCGAGCAAATTTCCTTAGGATTTCTGGTAATTGAATAGGAAATTCTAAGCAATTTTTCTTTGTTCATTGCAGATGCTTCTTGATGTTGTTTGTGTATTCAACAATGTCTCCTCTTTATCTCAGAGGGAACAAGCCATAAAATTGACTCAAGATGGATTTGAGGTTTTTTCTTTGCTACTGACTGCTCTCTGTTTTTCTGATGCAATGCAGTAAATTATTTCCTTCCTTATATTCCCTTTGTTTACTTGCTTTTTTGATTGGTTAAATTAGTTCTGTTAATGTCAAGAAATGGTTGGAAAATTTATGAGAATTATTCTTCTCACAAGTCCAATGTTGAGATAGGAAAATTGATAGTACTTCCTTGATAGTTGTTAATAACAACTCTAAGATGAAATCAAAGAAGCAAATGTTCAATAATTTGTGCATTGCAGGTTTTTAGAGAATACTTTCCGCCAAAGCAGCAGGTGATCTTCCTCGAATGTATATGGGAATCTGATAAGTATATTTTAGTTGAGAGACAAAATCAGAAAGATGTCGGAAGCCAGGAAAAGGAGGTTGGAGAAGATGTTTCTGTAGAAGCATCTAAGGTTCAGTATGAAAGCATTGAGCTTTTCCTAGGAGGTAACCATGAACCACAATTTCTTTTTTACTGTCTTGTTTTCTTTATCAAGTCATTCTATCAGTCTGAGATAGAAGTGAACTCAAGGTTGCATGTGATGATTCCATTTGAGATGGTAATATCCAGAGTTTTTCTGTTTGCCGGTTTTTATCATTAAAAAAGACAGCCCAATGCACGAAACATCCGGTGTTCACATAGGATTTGGGGAAGGGCCATATACCCAGGGGATGTAGTGTAGGCAGCGTACCTGACACCAGTTTTAGTCATTCAGTTTGACAATAAAGTTCATGGAAGAAGTGTCTGTTGCATATCTTTCTAGTGTATTCATATATCTAGTGCTTCTTACTCCCTACGATCAAGTTCTTCATTTGTTGCTGAAATCCAGTGTTATTCGTCTATAATTTTGTACGTAACTTTTTCTGGGGTCTTGTGTAGATGACAAACCTGGACAGACGGCCTCTAAAGATTCGGCTGAGGATGGTCAAACTATAAAGGACAACGATATAGTAGATTCCTTGGAGGATCCTATCCAAGATAGTAATGATGAATCTCGAGCTCAAGTTGATTCAACTATTGCAGGACCTTCAGGCAATAGTTTTGATGCTCCTGAAGCCGGAGCACTTCCAAGTACATCACCCGACGAGAATCCTGCCAAAGCCAAACACGGATCAAGAAATAGTGTTGCATTTGTTTCAGTGAAAAGACCCAAAGTGTCAACAAACAATGAGTTGGGGTTTGACATTCATAGAACAGAAAAGGATGATAATTCTGGTGTAGATAAAGAAGATCCATTTTTCAGTTTACTTTTAAGTGGAAATGTGAAAACCAGTCTATTCTGAACTTCACCTAAATAGTTTTTCATTTCTCCTTGTTTTTCTCTGTTAACTAGGCCGTGGCGCATCTTTGCGTCCATATTTGTGAGTTGATGCTCAATCATGTCCAAATTTGGACAATTTATCCAATTTGGTTTTAAATTTTTAGAGTTGATGCTCAATCATGTCCTTTTTGAGGGTAGGAAGAAATTTGGAACATCTGTGGGAGCTGAAAATGAAATGGAGTTTGTATCTCTTAACACAGTGTCATTGTCCTGATTTCATGAAGAACTCAACTGTTACAGTATTAACACTTTCCAGAGAGCTTACATGCCAGCAACAACAACAACATACCCAGTGAAATCCCACTAGGTGGGCGCTTACATGCCAGCAAACAGGTATTAATTTAATGAACACTAATATCATGTACCAAATAAGGCATCTACTAAGTAAACAAAAATACAGAAGAAAATCCTTCATCAAATAAATGTTAATGATTCCAACATGCTATTTGAATTTCATAAAGTAAAACACTTGTATCAAACTGAGGTGAACTAAGCTAGACCCAAGATGCTGCTGAAGCCTTCTCATTCTTGTCTTTGTTTTACACACAAATCAAAATGCCAAAATTCTAACCAATGCCTCGGATTTATGGGTTGCTGTATTGTATGACTCTCCTCCATCCAGCTGTTGATTCTGTTCCAATAGTGTCTCTGAAAATTGCGACATGGTATGAATTTTCAATTTTACTCTGTTATGTAAGAAACAACTACAGTGATGTCGTCCAGCTTCCCACCATGGTAATCAAATCCAGCCTCACGAGCTCCATCAGAGAAAGGCGAAGACTTAGTATGATCCATTGCTCTTAGTTGTGCCAGTTCTGCTATCCGCTGAGCAGTCATCTGAGGCCCTAAGCCAGCTTCCATGGCTTGAAATACAACTCCACTGATATCTTCATCATACAAATTATCAAAAAGCCCATCTGTACCGACAATTAGGACATCTCCAGGTACAACAGTAATGTTGAACACCATGGCAGAGCTAGGTGAATCACCCGCGTTATTGCAATCTAGTTGATATGGGAAATTAAACCCATGCTGTTGTGAAGGGGATTTAAATGCAGCACATCCATTTCTAACCAACATAAATCCGCTATCTCCTAAATTAACTGCATAAAGACCTCCTTCAGTGAGTGCAACAATACACGCTGTAGAAGAGCCTTTTGCTTTTGTTCTCACGTAAGCTTTCTCCAGCACCCTGATTAGGTCTACAGAACCTTTTGGTTCATCTTGAATTGCAGATAAGGAGTGAGACATCAATTCACGGGCATATAGTCCAGCATCAATACCAAGATCAGCCCATCCACCAACACCATCAGCTACACCGATTGCTGGTGTAAGGGAACAAATAAAATGAGCATCCTCTCCACCAGTTTTTGCTTTAGCAGGATGAGGTAGGTAAAAAGATCCCGAGTTTAGCTGCAAGGGGATCTTTGCTTCAGAAGAATTAACAACATCTACAACTTGTTCCGTGCCCTTAGAATTATCAGAAGACACATTAGAAGCAGAGGCAGTTCCAGAAAAGAAACATTCGTGGGATAAATTGCGAAAACCTTCCAATCCAAATCCTTTGTGTGGATTGAGGTTAGTCCTCCTCTTTGCAACATTAGTTGTGAAATACTGGTAAAGCATGAAGTTATTGGGCCGTCCTTTATTTCCCAAACTGATGTTAGCTTTACTAACATTTTGAAAGCCTCTTTTGTTGTAAGAAACAGTACAACTCTTTACTGACAAACTACACTGCAGGCGCCTAGCAGTCATATTGCCAACGAAATGGCCAATATGAGTCCTTGAACCACAAACAGCCATTATGCCTTTCTGAGTATCAATAACAAAAGTAGCTCGGGAAGCAGCAAACCTTCAAGTGCAGAGTTCTGCAAAACCACGGAAGGAAACAACATGAGGTTACATAAGTAGATTGCATTTTCTTCTTTTTAATGGACATAGTAGATAAAGCGAATTGACAAAACAAGACACACATAACACAAGCTCCTATATCTCCCCTTCAATTGATCTTATGAACAAAAAATTATACTGAGGAGATTGTGTTATCATGTGCAGGCTAGAAAGTGCAAGTTGTAAAGCCTGGCAAATAAAACCTATTAACTTGGAAACAAAAACGTCACACAAAACACGAATATCAAGAAAATTGACTCAGTCAAATTAAGAACTAAAAGCACATTCATGAATACAAAATTCCGGGGAGCTTATTAGCAGCCAAAAGTTGCAAAGAACTTTCCAAAGTGGAACTATTCCAGCAATAAGCTCAAAGGCAACAAGAAAACTGTCAACAGCCAATGAAAGAGTGCGACACAGTGAGGCAGAGGCAGCTAATCAATCCTTAAGGAGCCTGAAGGAGAACTTAGAATTTCAATTGTTATTTCTTCCCAATCTCTATGTGGAATTCTTAAACAAAAAATCAAAAGAAAAAACGTACACCCTATTTTTATCACAAGTTAAACAATCAAAAGTTTTGAGCTTTGTTATCTGGGGTAAGCCAAAAATGATGTAGTAACTCAACTACGCATGCCTGTAGTGTAGTTGACCCACACACACACACCAATAACTTAATACTATCAACTATGCCTGAATCCCAAATTAGTTGACCACATAACAAAAGTGGGTTTTGAGAATATCGCCCTAATTCTTTTTTGATAAATGTGGTACCTAGGCCAGCTTGCGCATAACTCAACGAACTCCATGAGTACCTCTCACCTCCCACCAGTAAAAGTATCATGTCACTCTGTCCATAAATTGATTGGTTCCGCTTTGGAGTTTAAAGAACTTTTCATACTTGTTTATTTTCAAAATTACAACTTCAAACGGTTAGAGTGGTTAGAGTCTCACACTGGTTGGGGAACAAACAGGTAATGACCAACCAAGGGTATGTTTATATGGATTTGGGCGATCCTCCCTTCATTAGCTAGCTTTAGGGGTTGAGTTAAGCCTAGGTGTCATATCCATCTTTGTTTAGGCTCTCGGTCCACGCTCAAGTTGGTCTGCTTAACACTTCCACAAATGTGAAAAAATTACCAAATATTTTTAACTCCATTTGAACATCAGACCTCATGATTCCCGACCCATTCATTGACCACTAGACTACACCCTCCGATAAAACATCACCCTTATTCTTGTCAAGTCAACACAACATATAATTAACAGATAAGAGCACATAGACCCAAAAAAAAATGCTGAAAGGAATTCAAGAAAAGACATTCTGAGTAATTACAACAACAATATAAGAGTTACAATGAGGGAATTGGGATTTTCCACTTTCTTTATCAACAATGTCTTCCTCATTCAAGAACAACAGATAACAATCAAAATTACTACAAGTAAACAAACAGAGCAAAAGGGTATCATTAAACTTCACCTGATAACTGTTTAGCTTATCGTTTTATGAAATTCTTTCACCGGCGGCAAAGTCTTTGCTGCCTGAGAAACTATCTTTATCCTTTTCTATCCAAACTCCACTTCAAATATGCCTCAATTTTCACTGTTTGGATGCAAAAGCTGCAATCTTTTTCACTCTACCTCTAGGGTGCAAATTGGAAGCTTTAATATAAGGGTTCACTGTAGATTTTCTCTTATTTTTATTATATATATATAGTTTATTTTTTCTTTGATTTGGACAAGAGCCTTATTTTTTAGTTTAACTAATATTCAATGAAAAATATATTAGGTTATATACGAGTTAGATTTTTAGTTGTTTTCGAAATGAATTCTCACAAGATATATTAATTGGAGTCTTATTCTATAAAAGTATTTTATTTACGTATATTAAATGATTGTAGGTTTCTATTTGAAATCATGAATAAGCTACATGAAAATTGTATATATAAGATATAAAATAAATGAAGCAATTTGATATCAACAAATCAGAGTGGCGCAGCGGAAGCGTGGTGGGCCCATAACCCACAGGTCCCAGGATCGAAACCTGGCTCTGATACTCAATTCAGTGAGCTTCCAAAACCACATTTTTTTTCCATCATCGAGCGGGCCGAAAATAATAATGTGTCATTCTTTTTGAGAGTAGTTAGGTGGCATAGTATGAAAAACTGCTGGAAGTTGGCTTATTGAAGAGGTTGAGTTCAGACTTACACATGTGATTCTTAGTAAAGAAAACTCATTCATAGTTCACATACTCACCTTAATAAGAACCAGAAACCAGCAACATCAACCCAAAAACAAGATTACTAGAACGATTTTCGAATCAAAATGGATTGAGTTAATGAAACCAGCTAACTCCTTTTCATCTTTTGTCACAAGAGAGAAAGTAATCGATGAAGTAACAGCCAACGATGGCAATAAAACAGTTGCCAGTGTTGAAATGAAGTTAACTGAATGCAGATGCAGTTAAAAGTTGAGCAACTTTATTAACAACACATGAATAAGGTGATTGCCAGGCTGCTCAATTTTCCATTACATTACTTTCCAGTTGATTACATTGAGAAGATATGGTAATGAATTTGCGTAAAAGCACTTGGAATTTGAACCTAACCAAAATGACCAATTCTCATGTCAGGCAGGACGACATCTCTTCAAACATTACACAGGACATAACAGCTTACGCTTTACTGTTGCTGAGAAGATGACTGCAAGAAATTCTACAGTTGAATAGGCAACAGAGGCACAATTGGATGCCTCGTTGTTAACTTTAGTGAGCTGGAAAATAGGCCATCAAGATAATCTTTGTAGCAACCTTTGGCAACTTGCAGATAGGCCTTCACCAGCAGTTACTCGAGATAAAAGCTTAGATCGTTTCGTTGGTCATAAAACGAATAAAGAATGGGAGCAGTAAGCTCATAACCAGCATCTGTTCTGTGGTAGAAGTTGCAGAACGTGATCTCCCAATAGCAATTTCTTGATCCACTTACAAGGTTCACATGCCTAGACAGGGCTCTCAGAAAGTTTTGAGAAGCTAATCTTCTTCAGACGATTCTTCATAGGGTTTGCACGTGTTTTTCCCGAACTACCACATTTTATGTCCACGATTTCCACCAACGCCTGTCCCTTTCTATCAGATTTCTGCCTAATAGGAGTTCCATCTACTGAAATGTTTTCTGATTCTAGTATTGGAATTTGAGGAGTTCTACAGTTGTAGTGCTTCACCTTCCTGACTATCTCGGGGTCATTTTTATTATCTTCAGATGCCCAGCTGCAGCTAGCTTTATCGATTGATGTTCTTGGCTTTGTTCTTTTAGGACTGGTTGCATCACCAGCAGCAAATGAACAAACAGTAGGAGACCTATACCTACGTGATACAGATGTCGTAGAAGCAGATGGTTTTGAATCTAATTCTCTTGACATGAGGGCACTGATCGTACCAGTTGTTCCAACTTTAATCGAACCTCCACCACCCCTTATGGACTCTAATGTCTGAACCATAATTCTCTCCAAATATTCTGAGGTTTCTCTACCAGATATTTAGATAAACCCTGTGAAATAACAACCAATACGTGCATAAGTCCGACTGTGATGAGATAAGTTCAAACAAAATCTAACTCTTCACACAATCATCGTTGACATGAACTTATATATATGAACTAAAAATCTGGTCAATTAACGAACAGCACAGCAAAAGAGCTAAGAGCACAGTCGCATAAATGCCAATATCCTAAATTTATCAGGAACAACCACATAAACACAGAAAATCTGTAATCGTGACGAGGAACCTAGAAGTAAAGTCATTCGAAGACAAATCACGATAATTTTAAAAAGCTGCATTATAAGGACCTGAAAACCATAAATAAGAGAAAAAAAAGCTCACTGGTCGGTATATTCTAGTAAATATTCTATCAGATAATAAAAGATCAAAAGCCAAAGGGAGTCATACTGGATTTTTTGTTAAAGGGCATCTACATGGTTTACCAGTTATACTGATTCTTAAGATTGAAACAGACTAGACATGTCTAAAAGATGGAACATAAAACATTTTTTCGGTTTTCCACCTGGTGTCAGGTACCCATGTTTGGTCCGACTAATCTGGATTCTCGCTGCATAAGGCCCCTTTAAAGAGAAACATCCCCTACCAGGACTTTTTCCATACCTAGAACTCGAACCCGAGACTTCTGCTTAAGGTGGAGGGATCCTTCCCATCCCACTACAACCCTTGGATGGAACATCAAACATGTTACTCAATCAAACCCAACATCACAAAGGGAAAACAAAGAACTATCATCCATCCCTTAACAAATTCTTGAAAATGCAAAATGAACCTTGAAATTAGGAGTTCTTTTCTCCTTCCAACACAGAAAAAGTCCTCCAAGTTTTCAATCTATACATCAACTTGACAAGTTTCATAGACCCATAAATCCCATATAACTAATCCTACTCAAGAATCACAAGAAGAAGCTGAACATTTGAAAACACCACAAAGATTGAAACTTTGGCAAGTCAACATAGCAAAGACCTCCAAATTTTCAATCTATGCATAACTTGACAAGGGTAACAGACCCATAAATCCCATGTAACTAATACTCAAGAATCACAAGAAGCAGCTCAAAATATGTGAAAACACCACAAAGATTGAAATTTTGACAAGTCAATATAACAGATATTATCTTGGACTGAAACCCAATGAAATAACAAAGAAAAAAAAGCTGCCATTGGAGCCCTGAAAAAAGGTTTACCTAATAAAGATGAGCAAATCCCCTCTGTCAATGGAGGGGTTTGACAGCAAATATTCAATGCCCTTTGTGTCACTCTGCGGAAAAGCATATTGTGTTACATGATTCATCAATAATTTGTAAAACTTTTGTTGTTGGGCCCCACTCACATCTTTTGTTCCCTCAAATGTGGGGAAGAACTACTTTTTTGCTTGTTAAATTAGTAAATTTTAGCCTTTTATCAATTTGAACTTCACCAATCCTTCTTCAAGTAAATTGTTCTTATAATTTAAACAGATAAAGATTCGAACTTTACGAATCATTCTTGAAGTAAATTGTTCTTATAATTTAAACTTCATAAATTCATTCATGAAATTTCACTCTTATATGAATGATTTCTTGGAGTTTGAACGTTCTAAACGTCTACGGTCTTTTTTATTAAATAAAATCTAGCAAAAGTATGCTCAAGATGAAATATATAGATAGACACAATGTTGTACATAATCCAAAAATTCTTCACCAAAGGTATAATATATTTAATAAACTAATGTCCACTTACAAAAGTAATCAACTTTGAAATATTATTAGTGTTTGGTCCTCCACTAATTCCTTATATTTGCTAAATAATTTCATTGTTATATAGTTTCCGTGATATAGTTCCACATTATTATATAATATTACTTGTTAAAGAATCAAAGAATCCTAAAAAGGGATTACCTTTTGAGGTTCCAACACACTTCGATACATTTACTATATAGGTAAATGTACACAAATCTCACCTCTACCTCAGAGGTAGAGAGACTGTTTATGATAGACCTTCCGCTCAAGGAAAAATAGTCCAGAAAAAGAATATATGAAAGTGAAAGCATAACAAAGCATTTTGAACAATAACTACAATAAATAATATGATAATCGAAGTAGTAAATACACACCTGCACAGATAGGATGGGGAAGACATCATCAGAATGGTAAGGTGCAATTTTACAAAGATTTTGATACGAAAACCAAGACTACATACAACTTACTCAACCAAAAACACAAAAAATAAAAATATATGTTACATTTACACAAATTAAGGTCTCTACAGGCTTAGGCTATTCTATACCTGTTGAAAAATGAGAGTAACAGCAGCAGGTTACATGACACAAAAAGGGGGAGGGGAGGAAGGCAGTTATAGTTTGATGGTCGCGAGAATCATCTGTTTGCTGTGACACACTGGGACTAGGTTAGATTAAACTCTATACATTTCATAGCACAAAATAAATGCAGGGAATGGAGCCGAGTTGATAGAAGTCCACGTATTTTGTCGATGAAATCCACAATCTACTTGGCAGAATACCAGTTTTTAGCACATTTAGCATCGACAGATAAGCCAACTCTGAGAATATTTTTCCCATTAAAAGGATTGGACATGCAGTGAACCACTATTGCCATGGCTTCTTTTTCAGATTCTTCCGGTCCTTCCAAAATAACTTCATCATGAACCTGTTCCAAGATGAACAGTTAAGTACAGTGTCAAATGACGCACACAATCAACTGGTACTGCAAGGCGCATACAACAAATAATTATAAGCTATGCAAACATAAAATTCTAAATGTGTCATGCCTTTTCTATTGCATGAAAAAACAATCTTTCTCTTGGTAAATATTCATGAAAATTCTGGCTATAATCTTTATGTCTGCAGTTAAGCACAGCAAATGGTAAAAGTCCAACACCTATCACCCGAATTAACAGTAATTGAGGCATCTTACCAACTTAACATGAGGTTAAACTTAAGGGGTGTGCTCGAAAGTTGTAGGTGAAGCCTACAGAGAGAGATATTGAGAGATGTACCAACACATACATGATAGAAGAATACAGTTTTTTCTGTTATTATTTGTTTTTTCTTTTCCTAAATGAGATGAATCCGGTAAAGGACAACGGAAGGTAAACCTGTAAAAGCAATTTCCATCCAAGCTCCTTTAGTCGTGCATTCTCTGATATCTCTAACATGGCGCACATAGCGACATCTGCAGCACTTCCCTGTCAAAAACTTCAGAAGTCATCATGGTGTACATGGCAACACACAAAAAAAAAAAAAGAAACGGGTGAAGGTGTATTAAGATGGACCTGCACTGGAGTATTGATAGCAGCTCGTTCTATGTGACCTTTTACGGATCCAGTTGCATTTTTTACTGATGGAAACCAGCGTGCTCGTCCTAGAAGTGTGTGGACACGTCCGAACTCGCGTGCTTCAAATCTGCGTTGTTCCTGCCAATCTGACACTTCTTTTCTATCACTATACCAACGTTCAACTGTTTCCTTTGCTTCCTTTACAGATACCTGAGTATGAAATAGTATTCATTCAGCTCATACAGACCTAAAAAACTATACGTATAAAAATCAAGGTAATTAAATAGATATTGTCAGATTCACAAAAAAAATAAAAAATTGTCTCAAAGATGCTGAAGTACCTTCCAATCGCGTGAGAGTCCAATTGTAGTTTTTCCGTACGCAATTGAAAAATTGAGCATCTTTGCCTTCCTTCTTTCAGAGCCAAAAGCATCCTGAAAAGGAATTTGTATTATACTGCATTAAAATCCCACTTAATCAAACTTCTTGCACAAAATTTCTTGTTTGTGGAATTTTCCCTCATGTAGCTGACCAAGTGTACAATACTGTATCCGAAAATTATCCTGTCTTCTGCATATTAATAGGAAAGTTTCACCATCCACAATAAGTGTTTGCAGTTACCTTTAGCAGAGGAACTGGTGGTTTGTCTTCACCTGGTTCAGGATGCCACTCAAGAAGCACCTGCCCTTTTTCAACGGCTTCACGGATGTGAGGATACATATTCATAGCAGTCCTTGAATGGAAGTCTCCACCAGCTTTGAATGCACCCAACATGCTCTTACAGTTGGCAAGATGTGCAAGAATCCTTAGTTCCAACTAATTTTGAGAAAATTGTTAGTTTTTTGCAAGCAATTCAAGAAATACCAACTATTATAACCAGTAAGCAGCTAGATACCTGCCCATAGTCAGCCACAATCAAGGAATTCCCC
>JAJOOR010023044.1:0-17150 GCA_036250505.1 Solanum acaule | reverse complement strand
GGGTAGGGACAAAATAAATTGATTTTTTCAATAAAAAAATAATTTTAATTTGTAGTTGGAAGAGAGTTTTCAAAAATGTTTTTCTTAAGTTTTGAAGGAAAGTCATTTTCCTTAAATTTGAGAAAAATGAGTTGATTTGGAAAACATTTTCGGAAAATGTTTTCCTTCAGACCAAACACACTCTAAATGAGTACCTTGTCCAAATATAAAAATGCAACTCAAATGCTGCCGATTATATCAATATGGAACCATACAAGATCTAAAGCTAAAATAGAAGTAATTAATTACTAATTAACTTGCAAGTTGACAAATATTAAAGGACCATGAACCCAACGAACCAATAATAATTCATTAAATTAAAGAAAAGAAATTGATAGTACTCATTATATAGTTGGCAAACAAGAAAGAGTAATAATGTAACAACCACCAAATTGAAACTAAAAAAAATATATACTACAAACTAACTTAAATTCCAAGTTGCAAGAAAACGATCCTAACCACTAAGAAATACTAGTTATCAAATTGAAAGAGATTTTCTCTTCCTTTTTTTTTGTATTATTTTTGAAAAAAAAATGAAAATATAATTAAGAGACGGAACGATAGATACTACCATCAATCACCACCACCCCACCACCAGATCTATGCTCATTCATGGCCATGCATAGCCGCCATTGCGACTATGCCAAGCTTCTGTAAGTTCAATTTGACGACTGTATCAGTAAACATTTTAGTATCTTCCCCAGTATTCCCTTGCGGTATATCCACAATATATGACTCCAATACTATAGTGTAAGCTTTCCCATTTTTCTCAAATTCATTCACCGATGTAACGGACTTATAATTATTCAGCCTATGCTCCCCTCCTACCACCCTAAAGCTCAGAATATGCTTCTCATCGTCTAATATCTCTAGTCGCTCTGTGCTTGTCGATGCAGGGATTCCAGACACAACAGATACTTCTCTAATGCTTCCCACTCCACCGTCACCTGCATAGACAAATCCAACTTTCAGATTAAATTTTAATAAGAGGCCTTAGTTTACCCACACAAATTCATCATCAAGCTGGAAATTTTAATAAGAGGCCCTTAGTTTACAGACAAATTCAAGCAAATTTTGAAAAGAGGTCTTATATTTATTTAATTAGCTTTATCCCATCAAATTCATCGTCCAGATCAAATTTTAATAAGAGACCTTAAATTTATTTAATTAGTTTACCTGTCATCTTGCAGCTCTTGATGAAATGCTTGTACTTCTGGGGATTGTCGAAGCGCCGGACGAACGGCCACACGACGTTTGCGGGTGCTTCGATTCGCTGTGTTATGAGTGAAGTGCAAGTGTTTGATAAATGCTCAAAGGTATGGTAGTTTCGAATCAATGGCTCTAGCTCAATGAATTCTTCTTGTTTAAGCCCTTGAGGAACTTGACAATTAGTACGAGCCATGATTTTGACAGGTTAATTTGGAGGAGAGAATTGTATATTTTCTAGCTTGGTTTCAATTTGAAGAATAAGTAATACTAATAAATTAGAGAAGTCAGCTTTCTTTCGTTTGTCTTGGAAATAGAAAAAGAGAGAGAGAAAAAAAAGTACTAGTAATGGAGGATGTGGGGCTTGGTTTGTTTATTTAGCTTTCATCTTTTTTCTTATTTGGAATTTTTTGACAAATATACCCTTGCTTTGCCATATTATAACCAACATTTAGAAGTGAGATATTGTCTTTTTCCAAAATAAGGGATTAAAAACAAATGAAGAAGATATATAGTATAGTATGAATTGACCAAGACAAAGCTAGATTTAGAAGCGCATAACATGCACACAATTACTATATTTGTTGTTACTATCATGTAAATAATATTTAAAAATTTGGTAAAAGTCTTACCAACTATATATTTTATTAAGATTCCTTACATCTTGCTATTATAAGTAAAGTATTTATAGTGAGGGTGTGGGGTGGATGGTGGGCTTAGATTTTTCTGCTTACTACTTAAGGTACATGACTTTCCTTATTTTAAGCTAGTATTAGCAAATAATTGATAAAGATTAGGCTAATCACACATTTTAAGACGAGATGCGTTAAGAAACTTTTTCTTTTTTGTGCATACACATGAAAAGAATAGACCACATCATAGTGTTTAATGTCTTAATTTTAAAAAAAAAAAGGTAATTAGCTCAATAATAGAGCGTGTACAGCTACTACTTTACATCCTACGTCTTTAGGCCTTCAAACCATTTACGATTAAGGAATCTTAGTAGCTCACGCTGCAATGAAAATAGTTTTTAGTGGTATAATAAATATGCACATTAACAAAAAGTGTTAAAGTCTTTATCGATATTAGTTTTTGCGACATTTATAAAAATGTTAAACTGTAATCATCACTAGTAACCTACCACTAAAAAAATATATTTAGCAGCAATTAAGTTATTGTCATTAATTATTATCGCTAAACTTTCATATATTTTTTTTTTGTAGAGTTCAATTTTAGCAATTCTCTCCCCTATTTCTCCTTTCCCTATCCCCCATATACTCTCCAAAAAATAAGAGATCATTGTACATTTCTTAAACCATGATTTAATATCTATGAACGTTGAAATAATCTTTCATAATCATTTACAAATTTATTAGATAAAAAAATTAATTTTTTTTCTGATTTTTATATATAATATCTTATAAAACTAAATAAAATTTATGAAAAGACTATGAAATCAAATCTTACCGCGCAACCCCCAACAAAATGGTAGATAAAGCTACTAGTCTCATTTGTGAATTAGGTGAAAGAAAAAGGGCAAAGAAGTCAACAAGAAAGAATTAGGGAATAGTCGCCATGTTTGAAAAGAGGCAATGGTGTTGGTGTTGTAGATTCGTGGATCATGTGAGAACAAACTCTTTGCAGGATTCCACCCCTAGCTCCCACTTCACCTTTTCATATTGCCTCTGCTCTTTACTCATGGGGTCATCACCCACAATAATATATTTACGGGTCGATTGAGAAAAAGTTATTTCGATATAAGTTATTTCATTATGTATATGAGATTACTTATCGATCTCATTATTATAATATAAATTGTGGGATAAATAATCCAACGATTACTTAATATCTCCAGCCAAACGCAAGGTAATATATTAATTAATCCTGAAATTATTATACCTTACATCTCAATACACCAAATGACTCCTAAGTATTATATTATTACCTATTCTAAAACTTTTAATAATTAAATCCCTATTTATTTGTCTAATATTCTTATGGAGATCTAGATCCTTTTTTTAGAACCCTCCTAAAGGTTTCATCATACTATATTGTTCTTCTACAGCCTAATTTGTTTCATGAAAATAGTTTATACATTATGATTTTCATACTTATTTTATGTGTATGACTAGCTAATTAAAGATATGTATTTCGAACGACTTTGGATGACCTTTTAATTGGAAATGTGTAACAAATTAAATGTATCTATATACTTTTAATAGTTTATATAATGTATTACTTCCCAATTTTGTGAAAAACGTGAAATTGAAAATCACGATTGTTGGAGTATTTCAACCTAGGTGTAGAAAAATTTCTGTCTAATATCAAATAAAGCATTAATCTAAATTTATTAGGGCTTGTCTTGATTTTCCTATGGTATTTAGTTTCTATCACAATTCTATTTTATTCAAAAAGAATTTTTTGGTAGAAAATATAATATATTTTTTTATTGGAAGAGAAGTCTTGAAATTCTATAAATGCAAAAATCATTTTTTCACACAATAACGTCTACAGTTTAGTCGTCAAGATTATTTTCTCTATAAATCTTTAAATTAATCAAGATATGCGGAAAATAATATGTTAATGACGGTGGTGATCGTAGACGTATGACTCAATTGTCAAAGTTTGTTCTCCTTAATCAGGATATTTGACTCTTACCAACACTTTGCCATACATGGAAATTTTGACCAAGTTCTATATATAATTATTATTCTGTAAAGACATGTTTCCGTCGTTATAGAAAAGCTAACGGGGAAAATTTTTAGGCCGGAAAAACTTTTTCGTAGTATCTTGAAATTTTCCAACCTAGTCCAGATTTGGACGAAATCGGAGTCAGTGAGGTCTAGGGAAATATCTAATTATGAATTTGATCGTATGAGGAGATAGCTAAGACGTTAAGAAACCCGTACGACTTTACGGAATTGAATTCGGGTGGGTAGAACTCCTGAAACTGATCTTAGCGTGAACGAGTTTTTCTGAGTGTAGTAGGATGAAGGTGTGTTGTGAAATGGGGGTTTGAAACTCTTAAATCGACTCACTGTTTTTGTGCAATCAGCTGTGGTGGAATTATTCCCGCCAGGGCGGGGCCGTTGTGGCGGGGTGAGGACCATTGTGGCGGGCCAGTCGCGAATTAAGTCGGAATAAACCCCAAAATCATTTTATTCTGCAAGTTTCGACTTTGAGAGCTAGGAGACGACCCCGGGTGCTTTCTTGATAGTTTTCCACCATTCTTGAGGCTAAAGGTAAGGTTTTCACTCCCCGACTTCATGTTTCGATCCGTAGAACTTAGTTCATTGGGTAATTATCGACGGGGGAGGGTTTTGACCTGAGAATTATGGTGGAAAACCCCCTAATCTAGGTATGGGGATCAAGGGTTGGACCTAGGGTTGATATTATTGACTATAATCCGGGTAATTAGGTCTTGTTTATTGATCCTCGCTTTATTATGATTGTTTGTAGACCAAGAACAAGCGGAAAGAATCCAAAAAGGGAAGAATCAAGTTTCTTAGGGGATTCAGGCTTTGTTCGAGGTAGGTCATGGTTGTGATTTCATTATTGTGCGATATATGTTTGTAATTGCTTAATTGTATTGCATGTATGTATGCGAATGTTGCATTATTGATCACACTATATGTAAATGAGTATGAACAAATAACTATATGCCGTGAATCACCTCTTGATTGTATGATTATGAGAATGTACATTGTGATTGTGATTATGGTATGTTGAATGGATCAGGTGTTACGTTCCAACACACTAACTTAGATCGGGTGCCACGTTCTGGCGCATATCGGGGATCGAGTGTCACGTCCGGCACACTAACTTGGATCGGGTACCACGTACTGGTACACTAACAGTTTGGGTTTGGGTTCCATGAGAGGACCATTGACTTGACATATTTGTGTACTCTTGAGAATGTGGAATTGACATGTTTTCTTGAAATGATGACTAATATTGTATATGTTCGGTATATGCCTGTTTTATAATGTTGTGGTTATTTGCATGTGTTTCACTTAATGAGATAACCGCGTGATCCTACCAGTACACTGTGGTTGTGTACTGATACTGCACTTGCTCTTTCTTTGTTGAGTACATGGCATCTTCAGGCGGCTACTGACATATCTCGCTTAGAAGATCAGTGATCAATCGAATTCAAGGGTGAGCCAATTCTTCCGAGCTGCCATGAGTTCTCTTTCTATTTATGTCCACATTTTCGGACTTAGACTAGTGCTTTAGATTCATTGTGTTAGTTTGGGGTTGTACTCCTTCTTGTTTAGACTTATGGTTCTTGTTGGAGTTTTGGTACATTGACTTTCAGGTTCTAGGTATTATTCTGCATTTGTTTTGTTAGACTTTTGTTGGAGTTTATGGGAACTCCCTATTTTCCTTGTCCTAGACATTTAAACCTGGTTCGGTATCTTTAAATGCCTTAGTTTTTGGTTAAATTGTTTAGCTTGGGTTGTAGTAATGGTTTTCCCACCGAAGGATTAGTATGGATGTCAATCACGACGATCTAAGTCGTGACATATATATATATATATATATTGTAGAAACTCAAATTGCTTCTTTATCACACAAAAGGATATTAAAAAACAACTCATATAGTTGCTTTATATCAAAGAAACAACCCAGAATTCTAGATTAAGTTATGTCATTTAATATTGTCTCAATTTTTTTTAATATAAGAAAAGAGAAAATGAAAATGTTAGATATTCAAAATTGAGAATAAGAATTTGGATGGATTGAGATAGACAAAAGCCTGTCTTATTCTAGATCCAAGAGCTGTTGTCTGCTACCCTTGCAACAAAAACAAAAAACACACAAAATATTTACCACACAGCCAAGTATAAGGAATAATGATTAGAACTATGCAAAGTTTTGATGTGCACTCAATAAAACGTAGTTACATTTTTATTTATGTATAAATATTTACTCCCTTTGTTCCTAATTACTTGTCTATTATTTTTTTTATAGTTGTCCCTAATTACTTGTTCAAATCAAGAAATGACAAATTTTTTTACCTATCATATCCTCAATTAAATGACTAATTACTTTTAAAAATATAGAATTTTTCATCTACTTCATAATTAATAGGGGTAATATGGTAAATTCACCATGTCATTGATTGTTTTCTTAATATGTGTGTCAATTTTAAAGTGGACAAGTAATTAAAGACAGAGGGAGTATAAGTTTTGAATCTCTACTTTAATTAGCAGCCAAAGGATTTAATGTATAGCCCATTGTTGTGGTTCCCAACTCACTATTGAATCCCCTTATCAAACGTTCTGTATCCATCATGATTATAAAAAATGGTTTACTTCAACTAAAGTTACTTATAAACAAACAAATCATCAAAAGATTTATTAGATATACCGTGTAATATTACTTAAAAAAAGTTTATACTTATATCGTCTCTCGATCGGCATAATCTACATCTATCTACACTACCTTAAAAACATGAACTTCTAAATTGAAGGTTGAATTACTATAATACCCTAAATTAAAAATGCTTAATTTATTTTATTTATTAATTTAATTATTTGTTTTATATTAAATGTAGATACCCTTTCATATTAAAGGATTGTGATTTTCTCAAAGAGGTGTGCCTTTTCCAAAGGGTTGCAACTTTTTTGATGGGTTTTGACATTTTCGATGAGTTGTGACTTTTTCGAAGGGTTGTAATTTTTTCAAAAGGTTGTGACTTTTTTCGAAGGGTTGTGCCTTTTCCAATGAGTTGTGACTTTTTGCAAAAGGTTTTGATTTTTCCGATGAGGAGTGACTTTTTCGAAAAGTTGTAACTTTTCTGATAAGGAACAATTAACACCTACTAATACACTATTTGTTAGCTATAAATAGAGGGTTTCCTCTCACTTTTCAACTACGTTTTTTTAAAGTTTTCTACTCTTCTTCTTCTTAAAAAATCTCGGGGTTATTTGCAACAGTTGATTAAGTTCAAAATTCAACGAAATTCGAGGTACCACATAAGAAAGAATTGGTGAATAAATTGTAGAAAATCATTCATAAATTCACACTCGTATTTCTTCTTATGATTTCCATGAGTTAACGTGACGAGATGTTGTGGGAAAGACAATAATAATAAATAAATATGAATAAAGTCGCATGATTTGGGTAAGATATTTCTTCTTTGGTTTTTTATTTTTTGTTTTTTTACCCTCAAATGAAGCAGTTTCTTTATGATTTTGCTAAAACAACGGGCATAAACGTAGTCCATTGGATCATTAATTTTGATGTTAAATTCACTATTTCGAAAATAGATTTTCACTTTTACTTATAATATGATAATATAATAATAATTATTTTTAATAGATATGTAACTAAAAATGAACAAAGAAAGTAAAGTGTTGGTGACAAGAGATTTTAATCAAATGGAACTCTATAGTGAATATAACATGAACATATATTTTCGTCTTCCTTCTTCATGCTATGTATCGTTCCATATATTTTTTTATTCCCTACTATTTTGTGTTCATTTTAATTTGAGAAAATTTTATGTCACAAGATACACTCCTTGTTAGCTATATAAAAATAGATAAGAAAATAGTGATTGATCATAAAATAATCTTAAATCAAATTAAATATTATATAAACAATACTTTAAATTGTATTCATCTATTAATTTTTATTATTGAAAAAGTTTAATATTTTATATCACGATACAACTTCTATTAGATACTAGATACTTTCATTAGACAACAACAATATGATATGTATGCGACAGGAAAAAGGAGAAGACTACAATTCTACAAAGATAAGGTAGAAACTTAAAGAAATGAAATATTTTTCACCAAAGGTGATGCTGTTAATTCATATATATTAAAATTAAATTATGCTACTGAAATATATATGTATATCTAAAACAAAGAATTGGTCAAGGTAAATATTTGACATACACTCAAACCTCAATTTAATCATCATTCGCTATAACAATAAAGTACTCTTTTTTTTTTTGTAGAATTACCTCTCTTTGATAGTCTTACTCAAATATTAATTGGTAAAAGATAGATTACATATAAAGATAAAATTTAGAAATATTTATGGTAATCCTTATTAGTGTCATGCACATACTAAATTTGAAGTATGAATATTTAAGAGAAAAATTATACTTAAATGGTGTCTATCATTTATGTTCATAACCTCAAGAGGAAAGACTATTGATGACATTTTTTGTTTTGATAGTTTATTAAAATTTTGTTGGTTAGATTTGTTTACAAAATTGAGTGAAGTAAATAATAATGCTACTAAAGAAATGTCACTTTCTCCCCATATTTAAACTTTGAATGTATTTTGAAATGTTTCAATAATATCTGGTCATTTTGATCTCAAAATACAAGTAATTAACTCTATAACAATATGTATTAATCATTTCAAACTACTTGTCATATGTTCTTTAAATTATAATTATTACTCAAAAACTTTAATTTAATAATATTAATTCTATTTTATAACTTCGTATACTATATATATGATACACGTGCAACGCATATGTAATAAGTGTAACAATCTATTTACCAAAACATAGAAAAATGTATTTATTTTTTCTACCGAAACTTACTTAGATAAATAATATTTTTATATTATGATCTCATGCCAAGTATAATTTTCTATTTTCTCATGCTTGACCATATAATATATTGTGGTCTCTTGTTAAGAATTTGAATGGCAACTCTCATTCTTATCTTCTCTTCCCTTTCCATACGTACCTTATGCGGGTGCACGTGCAATTAATTTCAGAAAAAAATATATGTATATGTATATCTATTTTGAGAAATTGATAGAAACTAGGATATATATAGTTAACAATGTACCCATGAGAAGTATAGTAGTGCCCTTGTGCTGCTGGTACAAGTTAAAGGACCCACCCGTGAGACCAAGATTTGAATCCAAATTTAGCTTAGAGATGATAATTAAATTAAGATAATATTGATGTACCCAAAATCTTTAAATTCGGAATTCGCGTCCGACCTTACAATGATAAAACAAGAAAGTTTGCAGTTACATAAAGAAACAAATAAATGAGAAAAGTCCACAGATAGTAGTGTAAAAAGAAAAGCATAACTTCAAACAGAAAGATTTGACAAGTTATAAATTAATTGTTGTATAGTTTGGAGTGTTACGTTGTTTCCTTTTTAACTAAGCAAAGATATATAGTATATACAATGTGAAAGCGGCTTCAAACTATTGATTGGCTTAAACTCTTCATGAAAATCGGTGCATTTTTTAGCCACTTGCCAACTTGCAATATATATCTTAAACAATGCTATATATATGTCGTCACACTGACAATAAAAAGTTCACAGAGAAGCAAATATACAAAAATAATATGGCAACTCGTCGATCTCTTATTGGTTTTCCAAGGGGTGAACGCAGATTTCTTGTTTCTTTCTTTGTATTTTTCTCTACGTATTCTTCCATTCTCTATTTACTTTCTTTTTCCTTTTTTCGTTGTTGTGTATCTGTCTATTAGTTTCGATTTTAAAATTTATCTATTTGACTTATTGATTATTGATTTGTAGACATGATAAATTATTATTGAACCAGATAAGATATGACTTATTGGTTTATTAGTTTCTCGGTTATTGATGGTTATTGGTTTAACCGTATATATTAAGATTTGATACAAAAAAAATCATTGAAAATCACTTAGAAATAAAGTGACAAACCAAATAAACCACGCACATGAGTTGACAGATTGCATCTTGCTCAAAACCAAACACTGTCACATTGTAGAATAATCGAGAGTTTGAGGCAGCCTCAAATAAAAGTATGAACTGAATTCTAAGTCAAGAACTTTATATACTAAATGGTATAATTATAATTATTTAACTTACTATGGGGTTATCGATTAACTCATATTAATAAAAAACCTTAATTGGATTGGTAAGGGAAGGCCTAACCCCTCTTGCTTGTCTATTGAGGATTTTTATGTTAATAAAATACCGCTAGACACTAATATTAAGAAAAATTCGATAAACAAATTGCTATGTGTAGATCATATTATTAGTTACAATTTTTTTTTAAAAAAAATAACGTAAAGCTTTTAAGATAAAATGTGTACTTTAAAGATATGTTTGTTTCTCTTTAATCTTATGTATGTTCCTCTTTAAAATAAAAGGTCTTATGTTAAGAGGAACGTAAAAATGTACTTTGAAAATATTTTTATTTTTTTAATAATGTTAACTATAAACAATTAATGAAATTATGTACTTTGATAGATATATAAGAGAATTACACTATAATATTCAATCTATGATTATAAATAATACTTATTAATTCATAGAATTACACATCTACTAAAAAAAGATGAGAAGAGAATTTCTATATTTTCACCCATTGCATAACCAATTTTATAAATGTTTCAATAGATAATTAATATAAATTAAATTTGGTTAGAGATACAGAATTGTAAGTTACCTCTAAAGTTAGTACGTATTAATGAATTCCCATCTCAGAATAGATATTTTAAAAGGCAACATTACATATTCTTGAATACATTGTGAAGGATTAATGAACTGTGGTGCATTTTTGTGATCGGTAAGAATAACTTTTCAAAAATTGTAACTTGATTTCGAATGTATATATATTGTATAACAAATAATATAAAGTGTGTATGAAAAATATATTGATAAAAAGATCTATAATATGTGTGTATATATTATATAAAAAGTGACTATGAGCAGTTTTACTAATTAAAATGTATATTATATATTTTTATATATTTGTATAAAAAATGAATATGAAGTGTACCATAGGTGGGAAATCAAATATATATATGCATGCTTTAATATATTGATCGTAAAATTCAGATCCTCATAATCTTTTACAATATTGCGTTATATTGTATCAAAGATATCGTCGACGGGATATCATTTTGTATTGATTCATATTGTGACATAACTTATTAAGAAGCATATTGTATCATTATTATGATCATTTACCTCATTCCTTTTTTAAGGATTATTTTGTTTGGAATTCATTTGTCACGTTCCGAGCCTACACCCTGGGCGGGACTGGCACTCGAGAATCATTGTTTGCCCCAAGCAAACCCTTGGCCTGACTTACTTGCTCAGCAGAAGACTTAAACATAAGGAACATAACTCATGAAATAACTTAAGAGATAATAACTTAGCCAAAATGGCAACTCAAGTCTTAAACGTATACAACTGAAATGAATAAGACTAAAGAACTATACTATCCATCTATGAAGCCTCTAAAACAAAGGGGGATGTCGGGACAAGACCCCCGATCATCCTAACAACTGAAACTAGAAAGCAATGTAAAAAGGAGCCCTCTGGAAAGCAAGGAGGCTCACCAACAGACTCTGAGTGCTCAACTAGATCAATGAGGTGCTGGATGTTGATCCTGGTTACCTGCGTCTGCATCATAAGACGATGCAGGCCAACTGGCATCAGTACATTGAATGTACGAGTATGTGAGTTGGAATGCTAAACATAACATAGGCTTGAAAGGAATATGAAAGAAACACTTACCTTGGCTTTACTCAACTCCTAAATAACTCAACTCAATATAAAGCAATAAAACACATGCAATATATGGAAAGCTTTTAAAACAGTAGAAAACAATTTAGTTTGTTAAAAAATGCAATAACAAACTCAATTGTACTCGTATAATAAAGTAATATAGTTTCTGTGGGAGTTTCTCTAACCGACAACCAACACTATGAGCCTAAGTGGTGATACATCGTCTTGCCCACGCTGCCAGAACTGTCCTATACTTTGTCGTCATATAGAACGCCTTAACTAAGTGGATCCACTAGTCTATGCTAAAAAGCACTTAAGGAGTCATCTAAAAAGTATGATCCTTTACTATCCATAATGGCTTCATGGTTTATGGAGACTTGAGTTAATATGAACTTGCATCCCAATATCGGTGCTCAATACTACTCCCAAAATATACTTAGCTCATATGTTTTAAAACAAAACTTCTTTCTTTGGTTTGAGATAATTACTCAAAACTTAGCTTAAAAGCTCTCTTGGAAATCGGTGTTTCCCTTTCTTGTTCAAATGTGAAAACATTTTAAACTCTTGGGAATACTTAGTTCCCTTATAACTTTTGGAGAAATGAACTCAACTCTTTACTTAACTTAAAACTTAAGTCTTAAAACAAAGTTAAAACGTTTGGGAAAGACTTTTGAAAAACTTTATGAACTTCTCTTGATTTCTAAACTTGACTCTTTACTTTCCTTGAATTGAATTATGGATTCAAAGTTCATGATCTTATGTTTATGGATGATTTCATGATGTTTAGATGTAACTTAGAGTATTGGAATCAACTAAGAAGTGTTAGTACACTTTAGAAGGACTTAGACGGGCTAAACGACGAAAAATGGGTGGAAAACGACGATTCGGGCGCATCCCTGACGCACCGCGCCAGTCCTAACTTACTGGGGCTCTAAAATTTGCGCACTTCTGGTGCGCCGCCCCAGCCTTCCTGGTGCTATGGGGGCGCGTCGCGCCAGCCTTCCCTTCAGGCAAAAACCGATGAACTTTTGGTCTCGTTTTCTGATCTTAAATCGATTAATTATGATTCCTTTTCTCAAATTCACTTTAGAATCAGATACCCAAGGCATATACACAAAATCTAACTCAATCAACTCAAGGAAACAACACTTTAATAACAAGAAACTCCTTAATCTCAACTCATATTCAAGAACGAAAGCAATTCAAGAACAACTATCAAGAACATTCAACTTCCAATCTTTTTAGAACGAATTCACGCTGAATCAACATGCTTGGCACGTGGGTGAACAAACCCAACGTTATGAAAGTCTCACATACCTCGTAGGGATCACCCCTTGACGAAAATCCACAAGCGAAATTCTTACGAACGATGATCTTGGCTCTTTTCTCCTTTCTTCTACTCTTGCGTTCTTTCTCTAAAAACCCTAACTTGAACTTCAACTTTTATAAACTGACTAAAATCTGATTTGACCCAATTAAACTCCTAAAAACGGAGTAAAATACTTAGGTAAGGAAAAGATTAAAATACCCTTCCAAATTCCGGTTTTAGACTTTACTTATTTGAACATCCAACTTCAAATGGGCATATCTCACTCATACGAATTTGGAATCGCACAAAATCAGCAGCGTTGGAAAGATTATTCCAAGATCTTTCCTACAATATCTAGAAATACACCTAACTCATCATGATCTAGGATTTATGGTCGTTTGAAGTTGACCAAAAACTCAACTTAACATACTTGACAAATTTTCCAGATTTTTATTCTTTCCAAAAATTGACTATTTCCAATTCTTAACTTCTTCCTAGTTATTTCAATTTGCGAGATGTTACACCATAGTCTATTACACTTCATACATGTTGCAGACTCTGTCCTTTATCGACACTCAATAAGAATATTTGCAGCTAACTATGAAATTAATTTTGTATCATATAAAATTACTAATCTGTCTGTTATGAACCAAGTCTAGCCCGATATGGATACTAGGGTCACAAAAGTAGTTATTAGGCTGACAAGAGATATTGGGCCGAGAACAAGTAATAGGGCCAGGTTAATTTAGGATCCAGGTTGAGAAGTGGGTGTGGGAACAGTTTCATCAAAAAGGGTAGTGGTATGTGATTTAGGGATTATGCAAATTGTTGAGAAAAATGTCTAGTCCTCTCATCCCCTTTCTTTGAGTCTATGTTTCTCATCTCCCTTATCTTCTACAATAGTTTTCTTTGTTAATTCTATTTTCCGTTGTAACTTCGAGTTTAGTGATTATGATATTTGAATGTTTCTATTGTGAAATTTGAGTTGTTACATTGGTGTTTTCATCATTTGTACTATAATGGCATGGATGGTACTGGATAGATTCAGCGGCGACAATCCAACTGGGTGGATTTTTAGGGCAGAGCAATAGTTTACATATTTTGGTTTCTCGAAAAAGGAATGGCTAGCCCTTGCTCCCTTTTATCTCTGTTGAATGATGGAAACCATCTCAAGCTGTGTGAAGAAAGGATAGTTTGGTCTTTAAGTAAGTTAGATATTTTGTATAAAGTTTGTTACAAAGCTGTTAGAGTCAGTTAGGAGGTCACGTCAGTAGTTGGTTAGTTGATTAACTATAAATTGTACATTGTACTCTACAATTCATTTTATCAGAAATACAATGGAGCTTCCAGAGAATTCTTTCTTCTTCCTCTAGAATTGTTCATATTTGTAGGTGCTTTTTGAGCTTAGTAGATTCATCCTTGGCTGCTAACATGGTATCAGAGCCTTCACAGTCGATCTAAAGTGCTAGAAAAGCAGTCAATCTAAGTAGATCTCTCAATTTTTTTTCTTCAGTCGAAATAGATTTCTCAGTTCCTTCAGACGAAGTAGATTTCTCAGTTTTTTGTGTTTCAACAAAAAAAAATGGAAATAGATGATCAGTCCAACATTGGCAAAGTTGAAGCACCAGCAGTGATTCCCACAGTTCCCACTATCAATCACAATCACCCCATATTCTTGCTTCAACTCACGGGATCTGATAACTATGCTTTATGGAGTAGATCTATGAGAATTGGTCATATGGGCAAGAGTAAATTGGGATTTGTTGATGGCCGGTTCCCTAAATCTCAGTTTGCACTAATGTTTCATGATTAGTGGGAGAAAGTGAATGCAGTGGTATTATTATGGATCATGAATTCAGTAAAACCAGGGCTTTTGAGTAGTGTAGTCTATGCTTCAAACGCGAGTAAAGTTTGGGAGGATCTAAAGGAGAGGTTCAACAAGGTGAATGGTTCAAGAGTCCTGTTTCTACATAGAGAGATTCATACTCTCACTCAAGGAACTGTATCAGTAGCTGACTACTTCTCCAAACTGCGTGATCTTTGGGATGAATTTGATACTATTATGCCTTGTCCTGGTTGTGCTTGTCCTGAATCTCAAAGCTATCTTCAACACTTTGAATATCAGAGACTCCTGCAATTTTTAATGGGGCTAAATGAATCATATTCCCAATCTAGAAGTCAAATCATGATGATGAGCCCAACTCCGAGTGTTAATAGAGCCTACTCAATGCTAGTTGATCAGAAGAGTCAAAGAACTTTAGCTAATCTTACTCAGGGTCTTCATATCAATGATTCTAGTGATGGTGCTACTATGATGAGTCATACTAGAGCAAGCAAAGTGGTAATACTGGCCTACTTGGTCACACTAGGTTTCATAATTCTGATTCTGGTGGAAACTCAAAGGGGAAGAAACCTCAAGTTATCTGTGAGGTGTATGGTTTCAAAGGACATACGAAGGAGACCTGCTACAGAATTATTGGGTATCCACCTGACTGGAAGGGTAAAAAGAACGAAGTGCCAGTCCAGTTCAATCCCACCTATGTAGGTAACATTAATCCCTATGCAAATCATGCTAATGAGATACCTGCATGCATAAGAGGAAGTTCATTTGGCTACTAGCCTCAACAGATAGGACATTAGATCCCATACAACACTATGCAGCTCATGGTTACTCACCTGCATTTCAGATGCAAGCTCAACACCAAAGAGTAGTTCCTCAGATACAACAGTGTGCTCTGCATCAGAATAGAGTGGATTCTCAGCTCCAAACTCAAGCCAGACCTTACTTCACTCCTGATCAATATCAGCAAGTTGTTTATATGCTGGATCAAGGAACTCCTGATGGATCCTCATCTACCAAAACTACAGCAGGTAATGTGATTTCCTTAGTATCCAGTTACATAAATCAAAACTGGATAATAGATACTGGTGCCTCAAATCATATGACTTAAAATAGAAGTATGTTGAAAAATAGTCAACTACTTCCACAGAATGCCATGAATAAAGTACAATTACCCACATGGGATGTAGTTTCAATTTCTCACAAAGGATCATCAACTGTGTTCAAAGATCAGAAGATCAACAATGTGTTGTTTCTACTTGACTTTAGATATAACCTTCTCTCAGTATCCCAACTAACAAAGGAACTTCAGTGTTCAGCAGTGTTATTTCCTGATTTTTGTGTATTTTAGGACCTCTCCACTGGACAGGTGAAGGGAATTGGTAGGGACCAACATGGTCTCTATGTATTACAAGGAAGGTCATATTCCACCACCATTTCCCAAAATATTGTGAACACTATTAGTCAAGTATCTGATAGCTCTCATCTATGGCATCTTAGACATGCTCCATTGGAAGTACTCAACAAACTTGGTTCTCTCCTTCATCTTAATAAACCTACTACGCCTCATCATTGTACTGTTTGTCCATTAGCCAAACAAAGTAAACTTCATTTTAAAACTAGTTGTAGTAGCTTTAATTCTGTATTTCAACTAGTACATTGTGATGTATGGGGACCATATAGGGTTCCCACTCATGATGCCAAGAGATACTTTGTTACTCTAGTAGATGATTACTCCAGATTTACCTGGTTGTTTCTGATAACTTCTAAGTCTGATACTATTGTAGTCCTGAGAGACTTTATCAATAAACACTACAAGAAAATACACTTAACGCTACAAAACACATTGTAGCTAAATATGAAATTTTTCATAGCTAAACACTTTAGCCATAAAATATTTTTTCGTAGCATCCGTAGCAAGATGTAGGGTGGCTAAAAGTTTGCTACAGACTTTACATGGTCTGTGGCAAAGGACTAATACTTATAGCTACAAAAAAAATTATGTTATAGCTATGATAGTAAAAAATTCTTGCTAAGAAATATATACTTGTAGCAAATAATTTTATTCTTTTGCCACAACAAATTAGATCTATAGCAATTTTTATATTGTAGACACAATGCATTCTATTGTGGCAAATGTCTTAATTTATTTGCTTTGAAACTTTAAAATTTGTGGCTATTTTATATTTTTAATCTTGTGGCAAGAGTACTTGTATTTAGCTACAAATTAGAAACTCTATAGCTATAAAATTAAAGT
>JAJOOR010023043.1:0-18007 GCA_036250505.1 Solanum acaule | reverse complement strand
CTCCTGAGCAGCGCCGTGAAAGGTTTTCTTTATTCTCTTAATTGTACTTGTTGTATAGGTTTTATGTATTTTGCCTTGTGTTAATTATTGGATGTTTTTGAGTTTTTATATTTATATGTTTGTTGAATGTAGGGATGCGAAAGCTCTGCAAGAGAAGACTGCAAAGAAAGCAGCAAAAGAGGCTGCCGGGGGTAGCAATGCTGGAACTAAGGATACCAAGAAATAGAAAGCTAGGTGTTGTTACTTCCATTGCAGTCAGTAATTTGTCATTCCCCTTTGTGTGTCATGTTATTCACTGTTTAAATGTTGTGATGCAATATAACTTAATACGTCTGGATTGTCAATCCATCCGGTTTTGAACTATCTCGTCTTCCTTTTGATATGATAAACTCCACCTCCAAATCACCTGTGTTTCAGTTGTTGCAATACTTATGTCAATTGTGCTGATAGAGAGTTGTAATGCACCTTGTGTGTAGAATTTATGCAATGGCAAAGGCAGGGTAAATGTGATATCGATGTCATTAGTGGAGCGTTTTGTGTTATTTGTAAGTTTGTTTGTTGTGTTATTCCTTATACTGGATACACACTACTCTCCCCACCCCAGACCTCACTTGTGGGATTACACTTGGTATGTTGTTGTTTATTGTGTTATTCCTCAACTCTGGCTTGAAGTTAAAAAGAGAAGGTAAGATTCACCAGTTTTTGTAGTAGATTTTTGTCCCAAGTACAAATTTCATAGAATGCAGAAGGTTTCCTTCCAAGTTCTACGGTTTTCTTGGAAAACAGAACAATGGCCTTATTGGTGTTCAAAACTGATACACTGTGTTCTCTAGATGCAAATTATGGTCTAAGATGTGAGATCCGATAGCTTTCAGATTATTTGTGGATGATTTTAATATAACTTTAGGAGAGCTGTGATCTTTGTGGTGCTGTACCTTCCAACATCCAGGGCATCAAAAGCAAAATAGGTGCTTCGAGTCAGTTCTAGCCTCTCTACCTCCCAAGGTAGGGGTAAGATTTGCGTACAAAAACGCTACCCTCTCCACACTCCACTTGTGAGATTATACTAGGTATGTTGTTGATTCGAGACAGTTCAAGACTAGATAACAGTTCCTGCATCTGCCTGATATGGTACATTACTACCCCTCTATATAGAGGAATTGAGGAGCTAGCATCACAGTGAGTAATAATGTTATGCTTGCTTGATTTCCCTCTGAAGTTTTCGATCACACTGTATCGGTGTTGATCCATAGAAAAAATACTGTATAACTGCTGCATAACTTTAGATTCCTGCTAGTTAGAGGTATCAAGGGTATTGCATAATGGTCGATGAAGTGAGTGAAAACCATAGGAGGGACCAGGGTTTAAATTCCAGCAAAAACAAAGATGCTAGAAAATTCCTTTGCATTTGCCTAAGTCTTGGTGGACAGAGTTTCCTAATACCTACGATGGTGAGTGGTTAAGTGGAATAGTTGAAGATACTTGAAGTCGTTGAGGTGCATGCAAGCTGGTCCGGAAAAAAGATACTAGAAAGCTAGCCTTAGTGTCTGAGCTTTCAAAGAACTTAGTCGAAAGCTACTTACAGCTTGTCCATATGCATAATGGCTTGCAATTCACTGTCGACATTTCCAGTTTACATAACTTTGTTTGCAAGATAATGTGTTCAATGTCTGGGTAGTTGTATCTGAACTGGCTACGTTCGTGATCTTTTCCTGTTGTGTTGTTCCTACAACTCAAATTGCTCGTGCTCCCAGTGTTACGATTTCTTTAGAGTCTCCAGCTTTACGAGTTCTTAGCCCTCGTCTTTTGTATGATCGCTCGTAATGAGGAAAACCATCAGCCATGAAATCTGCAGGTATTTCAGATTTTTGTTGTTTAAATGGCTTGAGAAAACTCCATATTGGGTTAGTAACTTGAGGTGAAATTGGTGTTAGATTGTTTTGTAAAGAGTTGAGTAGGTATTGTTTGTGACTTGAAAATACAGCAATGGGTTTGCCTTCTGGTCGAGCTCGTCGCACCGGGCTTGCCTAGTACGGATCACCTCTCCCGCATAGGAGTGGAGATTTTATCCCGAGTAGCGGTTGTGGATTTCCCTTGAATAAGTGAAGATGGATTTATTGTTGGTCAGAACATGAAATAATTATTTTATTACTTCAATTCACGTGACACCCTTTTCTTTTTAGTTAGTAAAATTGACAATTTTCATATTTGGTAATTGGTTTAACTTTAATTTTTTTATTCTACCTTTAGTGAAATAATTTATAATCACAAAAATTTCAATGGCTTGTTTATAAATCAAAATATCTAAAAGTTTTTTCTCTTTTTAACTTTGTGTCTAGTAAAAAATTATATATAAATTAAAACGAAGGAGATACTTTTTTTCTTTCATTTAGAAGGCATTTTTTCCTTATTAATCTATTTCAAAAAGAACGTTGCCTTTCTATATTTCGAGACAATTTAACTTTATTAACCATTTTTACCCCTAATGACATACTTTTATACCCAAGAAATAAGATGATTGGCTTAATATCACTAAGTTTTAAGAATTCCTTTTTAATAATTGTGGTGTTCGATGTACGCTTTTCAACTAATTTCACGGATTATTTGCTATCTTTTACCAACAATAAGTATCAGATAATACTCTATCCACTAAGGCTTAGATGAATAAAAATAATAACCCAACGTTTTTGTGTTCGTTAGGAATTGGGATATGTATTGAGACCCATGATTTTTCTACTTCATTGATCATTAGCCTACACCCTTGATACGTTTTTTCTTCTCTTTCTTAAATTCAATGTCTAATCAAATTCTGCCACATATTGAAACACGATGGAATGGTAAAAGTGTCCCATCTAATATGTCAAGATTTCATATGAGATGATAACACAATTCAACATCGATAACACAATTGAAAAATTGATATTCAATGCATGATTCTTATAACACTAGAGATGTGCCCAATAGAATAATAACTAGCCCTAAAACTAAAAATAGCTATTTTCCATTAACCTTTACATTTTATAATAAGAAAAAAAGTAGAAAACAACCAAGAAACATACCTCAACAAGCCATATCCATACCACGTTAAATGCTTTAGTGGTCATGTTATAACCAAATAGATTACATATGATTTTACAAATTAAGTTGACCAAAAGCATATATCACAATACCTTATAATATTAGAAAGTTCAATCAAGGAAGATGAAGAGCCTCTAAAGTTGGAGCAAAAGTAAGGTTTGTGTTTTCGTGTAATTTATACGTCACAAATTTGAGTCGTGAAAGCAACCATTAGTACTTGTACTAAGAGACTGTCTACGTCATACCTCTTGAGGTGTGACTCTTTTCTGAATCTTACGTGAATATAAAATGATTTGTAGATCGAGCTACTCTATTTCAATTAAGGCATATGAGCCGGGGGAAGTATATTCCAAAACCCTTTAATTGATGGCTTGTAGTTGAAGCAATTAGAGAATAAAAGAACATGCATCTAAACAAGCAAATTAGGGGTGCCTTTTTTTTTTTTTAGACATTTATTCTCACTTTAGAATAATAGTATATTGTTTGTTGATGAGTTTATGTTTTGTATTGTTTATTATAAAGAATTTTTTGTGCTACCGTGAGGTTAAGTTGACCTACAATAACAAATAATTCTTTTCTTAGGATGAATATGATTCATCACATCCGTCCAAGTTTGAGTGAGTAATCAATTCATTTTGATCCACAAATTCAGCCCATCTAAACTTGGGTTGATTTGCGCTAAAATATGTAAAATCCAAATTGATACATGAGGAGTCCTGTTCGAGCATAACTTGTAAAATATTATGATATGAAAATATAAACTTATGTTGTCGGAAAAGTAATTACTTATTTGTTATGAGGGGTATACATTAAAGACCAGTACAAAATACGGGCATAAGTGCAAATGACCCCTATATCATGCTGGATATTGGGCCAGGGGATTTTGGGCCAGGTGTCAACCCAATTTAGGTTCATTTTGTGGCCCAAACTAGTGATCCATTCTATTTAGCCCGACAAAATGTATTTTTTTTCTTTTTCTTTTTGTTTTTCATCCAGTGTTTGGAGTTCCGACTAAATTCAGATTGCACACTACAGGGACCATTTAGGGGTGACGGGGTGACTCTGTTGGGATTTTTTTCATACCCATGACTCAAACAGAAGATCTCTGATTAAGGGTGAAGCAATTCCAGCACTGCACTACAACCCGTGTTGGTGACTAAATGTAATATATTTCGTCCCATATATTTTCCTATCTCATTTTCAAAAAAAAACTTTTCTAAAAATATTTTTCAAGGAAATGTATATAAAAAAGGTAATCTTTATAGTGAAGAAGATATATAATAAGAGACAAATGAGTCATTGTTGGATCTTCTTTTAATTAAAATAATTTAGTAGTCAATTTTCATGATGCAATTCTGCATAAATATTCTAATTTGTGGCCAAAAAAATAAGTTATTGACATGTGAATATATGTATATCTAATTCCAACTTGTGTATTACAAAATTGTGGAAAATAATATTCGTTTATTATCCTAAACATATTCAAATCATCTTTGGAAGAAACAAAAAAAAATAGTTTGTATCTTTATAGGTACTAACTGCTAACAATAATAACTTACGCAATGTAGTTTTAGAAATGAGATATGAAGATTATAAAGAATACGTAAATCTTATTCCTATCTCGCGGAGGTAGAGAGATTGTTTCGAATAAACTCTTAATTCAAGTAAAATATTTTAAATCTGTTTGAATGATCGAGGAAATACAAAAATGAAGGAGCATATATTTATATACTAACCTTAAATGAAAATAATACTCTCGCCATTTTAATTTATTTATTTTACTTTCCTTTTTAGTCTGTTTTAAAAACACGTCTCTTTCCCTTTTTGTCAATTCTTTAATTTCAACTTTCTACATGACATGTTTAATCAAAGCACACGATTAAATGATATTTTGATACATTTTACGTATCTTTAGTCTAAGACTATAAAAATATTATTTTTAATTTTTTTTGTTGTCAAGTTAAAATCAAATAAATAAATTGAAACTGCGTAAAATATTAGTATATAATATAGAGTCTATACTATAGACTACTTATAGGCAAGAATAAGTAGGTGCAAATGTGGTCCTAATTATAATTTTAGGTTTTTGCTTTTCCTAATAACGTGCAATCCACACCACTCATCATATATAGGCTATATGTTAAAGTTCAATTAATCTAATATTTATGGTTTTAATCAATATTATCATCTTTAACACTCCTATTAATTATGAGATAATTAATTATGCATTGATTTAATTTTTTCCCTTTGAATTTAACTCCGAATAAGATGGAATACCAACCTTTCGATTGTAGTTATATCGTGTATTTTGTTTGTAGTATTATTTTGTAGTATTATCGTTACATTATTATCTATTGACTTTTGTACTTTCATTATATCCCTACGACTTTTATCTTGCGTTGAGGGCCTATAAGAAACAACTTCTTCAAATCTATATTCACTTAATTAAGTAATGTTTCTTAATTTATTTGTGGTTCTTATTTACTCTTAGATTACGAAACAATCGATTGCTACCTTTTTCTTTTTAATTATTAATTAAATTACTTTTGTTTGCACTTTTTCTAAATATTCTAATTTTCCTCCATCTCTCATAAGCATGCTTAGCAATAAATTGCAAAAAAGGTTCATTATTCAAGTAAAAAAATAAAATAAAAAGTTTAATAAATTCCTTTAATGATCGTAATACAGATAAATATACTAAGTGATTTTTCACACTATCTTAAATTTGATGGATTGAGTTACTTATCATCATCTGTTATTAATGAAAAGTGACAGATAGCCCGTAAAACTAGTCGAGATGCATGCAAACTGACCTGAACATTAGAATTATTTTTTATACCTTCAACAAACAATGGAGTAGTTACATTAATTTGGATTATTTTATTCTAATTAATTTCTTACATAATAATTAACAACCCTTTTTTTGTCGTTTAGGCTAAACTAAACAAACTTATCCTAGGATTATGAAAATGTCAATGGTGGAATGAATATGACACCCTCATTAAATTAATTAAAACTAATCAACTAAATTAATCCATTTTACATTTGTGGTCCAAATTTAAACCAAAAGGGAATTAAACAAAAAATATATATAATTAGCAAACTAACGTCGCTAACATCGTGACATGTGTTGCTGTCCCATTCGTCGTCCGATTACTTTGTCAGAATTTCAGCTTATCTGCCAACTAATAGTTGGTCCATAAATTTTTTAGTTTATCTTTTTATAATTTTATTAGGTTTTACTTAATTAATTAAAATTATGTAAATAACCATAAATTGTGTCTAATTGTTAAAATAACAAAAAAGTGTAGTGGGGTAGATCGTGGTCATTAAATAAATAGCCATTTTTGTGGAAGTCATGATGGTTTGTTTGTTCATAATGAGTAATTGAGAAAGTACTACATAGTTTTCATACTAAATTACTAATATATGATAATGTTCTTTTTAATTAATCTATTAAAAACATTGCGGTATCTCTACTTATATATATATATATATCAAATATTTTCAGTTACTGACTTGGTAAAACCACCCGCTGATAGAATTCACATCGTAAAGGGCTAATTAAAAGGAACCTATCAAAGAATGAAAATAGGATGAGATGAGTAGATTTTTTTATTTTTTTTGAAATTTAGGTAAAGTATGTAGGTTCATACGGATTTACCCTCATCCTAGGTTTATGTACAATAACTAAAAATTAAAGAAAGATTCCTTTTGACTTAAATTACCATATGATATACATGTTTATATCATCACTAGAAATTGTTCCTTTTATATATATAGTAAGTATTAAATTTCAATGTAACATTATTACAAGTTCAATGAATTTAATTTTGTTCCAATAATTATTAATTACATTACCTCTTAAAACTCATGATTCTCATCAAGTCAACATAAAGTAACCACAAAGATAAATTATTCTCTTTCATAATATGCCAATTTGTGTGTAAGGAAAATTCTTTGATACCATACATTTGTCAAAGCATATATAATTTTAGGGAATTTCACACAAATTGTATACCATTAAGATCTAATTATACTCTTTTTTAAATTACATATTTGGTGGAATCTGGATACATCCCAAAACTTTCCAATACATCGGGTCCCCATTTCAGATACATCGCTCAATGTCCCAGTACATCGCATTTCGATTTCAGATACATCACTCAACATCCCAATATATCACGTACGTCTCAATACGTGTATAGTGATGTATCCGATCAATACATCATGTAAAGTGATGTATTACGTGCCAATACATCGCATATATATAGTGATGTATCCGATCAATAAATCAAGTAAAGTGATGTATCCGACTGATACATTGCGTAAAGCGATGTATATGAGAATAGGAGAGTAGGAATTTTTGTAATTTTTTCAAATGGTAGAAAATATTAAAGAATATGGTAAAATAAGTTGTGTATTTAGGTAATTTTTCGTAATTATTTTATTCGAATTGTAACTTCAAATTTCTTATATCCTATTCTTTTCATTTCACTATTATATAGAAGCTTAAATTTTTTGAACATTTGTTCTGATCACAACATTACATATCTTGATATACAATTACAAGGAATATTCTTGAATGATTTCTTATATGTATACTTACTATATATTAGGCCAAAAAACTCTATGTGGTGTAAGTGAATGTGTTCTAATATTCTTTTTCCAAGTGTTCAATTTGTGAAAATTAAAATATAACATAAGGTTTGTGAAAAATGGTGATTAAGAGAAGTGGTGTAAAGCAAAAGTAAGAATCATTCTATCTTCACTTTTTGTGTGGTGGGTCATGTGGAAGAATATTACATATATGAATCCATGGGCAGCCATGATCACTAGATTCTGAAAGAAAACAAATTGGGCCGATTTACATTGAAAAGTCTCATATAGAGTAAAACACTTAACTAACAATGAGATGTCGTACCGAGATCAAATCCAAGATCTTTTGGACATTATTACGAAGTAATACTTATCGCTCCAGTACAAATCTTATTGATGACAACTGCAACTTAACGGTCCATAAAAAGTGAGATTATAATCTATTTAATAGAATAAGAAAACTACCTTATTTTAGCCAAAAGCTAACAAGTAGTTGCACCACCACCACACAATTGTTTCTTTGTAATTTTTATATTCATATTTAAGTTATTAATTAAAAGAGGCATTGTTAATGTATTAATTAATTCTAATAAATTTGTTTTTGCCAAATTTGGATCTTGTCTTAGGGGTAAAGGCTATATGTGTAGTTCTAATTTTTTGACACCTAAAAGTGTAAATTATGAAGAATATTGCCAAAAATGTAGAGTGCTGACAATAATTAATAAATAAAATTAGTTCTAATAATTTACTAACGAATATTAAATCATTAAACTTCTAAAATACTCTTTATTAGACAAACTCCATTATTATGTTTTTTCCCACTAGGCGCTATGCATGCGTCTTGATCCATGATGTACTGTAGCTAACGCATAAAGTATCTCGTTTGAGGAATATGTCCTTAAAGAAATTGACGAGGATCCATACATCGATAGAGTATGTGGTTTAATTAAATATAAAAGAAAAAAAAATCTTATCAAGACTTGACATGCCGTGAATCCTACTAAAAGAAAGGAATAATGCATTTGGGAATGCTGACACATGTGAAATATGATTGTCGTCACATATAGCTCGTGAATAAGGTGTTGAGTTAAGTCCTGCAATGAGTGGAACCCTCGTATTTATTGCCATGCATCTTAAGTTTGAATCTTGCCACCGATTGTACTTAAAATTAAAGCCCTATCATTAACACATCCAAATGACGAATAATATCAATATAGGGAAATAAATTATAACCTAGTAATCGGTGAAATGAATTGAGAAAATTTTCGAAAGCAAGAAGAATGTGATTTCTTTTTATTTATTCAAATTATGATAAAGACTAAAGCTTAGTCAGTTAATGAATCATTATTAGTTGAAGCCATATATACAACAAAATAATGATCATGCTGAAGCTTGATGAGAAATATATAGTAATTAATTAATTAGCTATGTTATTAGTGGTGTCATAGTGTCTAATAATATTATACCTAAGATAACATTAAAGATGGGTAAAAATTAAATAAAGCTGTCCAACCAAGCAAAATCCTTATCTTCACACTAGAGAAACTAAGAAAAAGAAATGATGGTAACATAGGTGGCTATATACAATAAACTTTTCTTCATTGTCTAGTACTTTCTTCCATTTGATCGGAGTTTGGTGCAACGATAAAAATTCTCATCGTACGATTAAAAGTTTACGAGTTTAAAAAGCCTATCGATCGATAAATTGCCAATTCTATCAATAAAACTATCGACTGCACACCTAAGTCAATTAATTATATTTTCAATAAATTAATCGTCAAATATATGATTAACGATAAACTATTGTTAGTATATGCATCATCAAAAAAATTGCGTATAAAAGATACAATATGATTCGATTGTTTTCTAAATCGTACCTAGCTAGAATGGAAATTTTATGCATCGAAATGTCATTCTTATTTATTTTTAATTTAATATATATTATTATCATTTGATCTTATTAAATAATTTTGTCTTTGTTGTGCACATGATTTGTCAATTTTACTGTTTGGTCAAGCTAAGCCACTTTCCACTACTCCACATGTCTAACCCTTTAATTAATTATTTTATATTAATCCAATTAATTAAAGCAGTGGTTATGTGTTACAAGGATGTTAATTAATTTATTCTAATTAATCTGTCTTTTTGTGTATTGTGTGAGGTTGAAAACTGATAAAGGAATAAAGAAAAATAATAATAAATTAAACAGTATTTTTTATTATAAAAGTTAAATTAAAAACTAAGAAAGGGGAAAACAACTTTAAAGAAAACATAGTTTCTTGTCTATAGCTGCTCTTAAATTGTTCATGACATATATATTAATTAAATTAAACTCATTCCTCCTAATCACAAGCAAAAAACTTCTATAATTGGACAAATACCATGTTCTCTTCTTTTATTTTTTTCTTAAATAAAAGTTTTTACTCGATGTCCGATATCCGTTTTATATTTGGCAGGAAAAAAATACACTAAATAAATAAATAAATCTTTTTATGCATATACATTATACTTTCTTATATTTTGACTCTCTTCACAGAAAATTCTGACTTTAGTATTGATATTAGGGTATCGATTAATTCACACTCGTTTTGCGTATGGACCATTAAAGAGAAAAGTGTTATACAAGATTTTTTTTTTTATCAAAACTCAAACTCGAAAACTCTATTTAAATCCGATAACTACTTTTGGAACAAAAGAATTATATTAGGGAGGTTTTTTTGTTTTAATGAAATGATAATTGATATGTGGAATTTGGGAGGCAGCTTAATTATGAATGAAATAAAATTAAATAACATGCACTACCAATAGTATGAGTCAGAGTGACTACTAATCATTTGGATATACAAATATTTAATTTATAACTTTTTTTTTTGTTTCTTGTTTTGCATTATTTGGACTGAAATTTTGACAAGTTTTTTTTTTTTTTTGGTAAAAGTCTCTCAATGTTATTCTCAAAAGGTACATAAGAGAAATGGTGAGAGTTTTATAATTATTTACTATTAAATCATTTAAAGACAGCCATGATTTCCTCCTACTAATTAAGAACAAAACTAATTAAACCTCATTATCTTTTTCTTAAAAATTCATTAATTTTTTGGTCCATTATTACAATGATGATGATAATATTAATTAAACATTAATATAGTTTAGCTTAAAGTTTTGCTGGAAAAGTACCTATATAAAATTTGGAGATGATGATTAGGCCAACTAATTAATCTTCCAATTAACATACATAACTATATATGAGTCAAATAACAATTATAAAAGGCAGTTCAGTGCACAAAACGTTCTGCGTTCACGTAGGATTTGAGGCCGTCACACTCATTAAAGGTGTGATTATTAGTAGTTTCTATCACGTGTGACTTAAACTGCAAGTCATACAAAGATAATTTTACTGTTGCTCTAAGCTCCGATAGTTAAATAACAGTTATAACTAGAGGATTATCATATGACTAATCTTTTACTTTATTAGTTACTAATTATAATTTACTGTGACCTAATAACTAATACTTGTTAAAAAGGGAAAGTGAAGATACCATTTTCATACCCAAAAAAGAAAAGTGAAAAAGAGTAATTGATCATGTGCTTGTTAATGAAAATCACATGATCGTTTGCTAATAAAACCAAGAAATGAATGCAACAAAACAATAAAGTAAATTAAAGCAAAGTTTTTTTGAGGTTATTTTTTATTTTAATTTTAATTTTTTGCAGTCACTATCATGAAAGAATATACATCCCTCCTGTTATAATAAACCTTAGAAGACAGGTAACATTACAACTCATGAGTTGGCACATTTGGATTGGTTTATAAAAAAGAATATATGAAAATGGGATGCACGAATTTATGTTTCTAAAACTTCTATCAAAGATCTACATTTTGAAAAGAAAATTATGAAATTGTCATGAAATTTTCTGAAAATAAAAAAATATGAAGTGGAAATTAGATGGTCTTGATTTCGAAATTTATTGGTTCGACTAATTGAGCTTTACACTGACGTCTGTCGAAATTGGCTGGTCTAGATGATATGAATATGCATTGTACGGGGGACGATAAAACAGAAGCACTTTTTACAAAGAATTTCTTCATTTTTAAGGCTCGAAAGTCACTGATTTGACTAATCTGAGTTGAAACTACTTATTGTATCAGCCAGAACCTACCGCTCCGACTAATTAATCTAAATATGTATCATGTAGGGCTCATTAAAGAAGAAACGCTTATTACAAAGACTTGCTCTTTTTTCAAGGCTTGAAGGTCACCGATGACTAATATGAATTAGCACTGTTTATTATATCTGTTGGAACCTACTGATCTAGCTAATTTGAACTCGCGCATCATATAGGGCCCACTAAAGAAGAAACACTTCCTACAAATATTTTTTTTATATATGTTTCTAAGATTTAAAACTGAGACCTCTGATTATAGGTGGAGAGATCTCAATCATCTCACGACAACCCCTCATTGATGGTCCTATGTTTCTATTGACCCTTTATTAAAGTGCCTCTTTAGTAAACATATAATATAATCTTCTTGCTTGAGACTTAATATATATACCACAATGTCTACATTTTTGTAATTCTATTCTTCTTCATCATCATTATCTCTCTCTTCTTTTTTTTCCCCAATACCAATCTATTGGATTTCTCATGGAGAATCAGTCACTCAAATCAGAATCCTTCATGCAAAAAGAATTGCCAACTTGTTATAAACAAGTAGCCATAGAATCATTATCTAGATTTTTCAAGGATCCACACATTTTTAGTGATTTAAATCATGAAAGTACTTCTATAAATTCTTCTTCAACAAAATTTTCTCAATTTCTTCCACTTAATTTCCATCAAAATGAATCGTCATTATCATCATCTTCATCATTATCGACTTCTTCAAGTTATCAACATCATCAAGGGAATAATAACAATATTATTCCTTTAAATAATTTTCTTGAATCATTTCATAATCATCCTCAAGTTCTTGATCATCAAACATATTCTTCTTCAACAAATTCACTATCATGTAATTACCCAACTTTAGGGTTGTTTTTGCAAGAGCCTTCCATTTTAGAGATTTCAAAAAGGGCAGCTGAATCTCTAAGCAACAAGAATCACAAGTATGATACTAATTCTTCCTTTTATTTATTTGTCATTTTATTCACTATTTTCACTAGTAGTACATATTTAGACTTTCTAGGATCAGTAGCGGAATCAGTAATTCTATCAACGACATTCAAAACATGTTAGAATAGAATGTAACATCGAATTTCACTTATGATCAATAGGATTAAAAAATATGTATAGTTTTTTTTTTTAGCGAAGGAGATTCAGTTGCACCCCTTCTAATCAATAGGTAGTTACACCAATATCTAGGATGCACGAGTCCCAATATATTGACAAAAGAAGAAATTAGATAAATATTGTGAAATAATTACAATATATCTTCAATCTACCTCTGAAAGACATTTTCCTTTTCATGTTTTGCCAGGTCATCATCCGCGGCGTTATTCCCTATGTCTTCATCAATAGGTCATGAGAGCCAAATTCATTATCAAGAGGCTGCAACTACAAATCCAACAAATTGGCTGAAAATGAATCAAACCATAACAAATTGTACCACCACAAAAGGTTTTAGTGACTATTGGCTTAGCACTACAAAAACTCAACCAATGAAATTCAAAGGATCATCAAGAAAATCATCACTTATTCAGTATGAAAAGTCATCTTCATCATCTTCTTCTTCTTCTCCTTCTTCTATGATCGCATCCCAAGGGAAGCTTTTTCGAGGAGTAAGACAAAGGCATTGGGGAAAATGGGTGGCGGAAATAAGGCTACCAAGAAATAGGACAAGGGTTTGGTTAGGTACATTTGATACTGCTGAAGAAGCTGCTTTTGCTTATGATACCGCGGCCTATATGCTAAGAGGTGATTATGCACACTTGAATTTCCCACATTTGAAGAATCAATTAAAGGCTAATTCTATCAATGGGAACATAACATCACTCCTTGAGGCGAAAATTCGAGCAATTTCAGCACAATCAAAGAAGGCTAATAATATTAGTGATCGCAATGAAAGTATTATATCTCCAAAAGGGCTATTGGATGATAATGCAACAATCAAGAATACGATCATTCAGAATCAAGAAAAGGAAATTAATTGTGAGAAATTAATGGAGATTACTAAGGTGAAGAATATTAATCAAGAAAATGTTGATGGTGTTCAATTGAGTAGAATGCCTTCTTTGGATATGGATATGATTTGGGATGCACTTCTTGTTTCTGATTTATCATGACCCTCAATTGATGTATTGTATTTTTTTTTTTTTTTACCAAAATTATTTCAAGATCAAGAGCATACATGCATATAGTTGTTTAATTTTATAAAAAAAAAAATCACTTTTTGGAAGATCATGTAGTGACATTGGTTGGACTTATTCTATATTAATTTGTTGTTTTAAGTGAGTGTTCATTATTTTTTTTAATCATGTAATGTTTTTTGTTTTAACTTTTAATGGCCATAAGTTTGTTTTGTGTGTGATTTATTAGTTTGGTGATGTTGGTAGTTTTTGTTTGTTGTAAAGGAAATACTCAAGTTTATTAGAAAGCACCGTTTGTTAGACAATAATTATATATGCATTACTTTTTTAATGAATGAGTGCATTTGTTCTAAATCACAAAGTTGAGAGGTATATTTACCCCTTTTCTATTTTTGTAAAAAATACTATTACATCAGAGCAAATGGAAGAAGAGGAACCTTAAGGTAGCGATATATGTCTCCGTGTGATTCATAAAAATCATGAGTTCGAGCAGTGAAATTAACAACTGATGCTTTCGTGGGGATAAGTTGCCAATATTATATTCCCTTGGTCAGATGCGATCCTTCCTCGAATTGAACCCTTGGAATAAATCACATTGATGCTTGATGACGTGAGGATAAGTTGCCTACATTAAATCTTCTTTGGATGCGACCCTTTCTCGAATTGAACGCTTGGAATCAATCACATAGATGCTTACATGATGATAGGTTGCCTACATTACATCCCTTAATTAGGATGCGACCTTTCCTTGAATTGAACTTGTAGAATCCATTATCAATGCTTATGTGAGGATAAATTGTCTACATTTGCATACCTTCCCTTCCTAGAATTCTTTGTGAATACGGAATGCTTCGCGATCAAACTTATAAATATCAATTATCTACGATATTGTGTAATATATGCCTTTCAAATTTCAAGTTAACAAGCCAGGATCAACAAAATGTATATACATGTGCATGATGATCTTGGTGTAAATAATTAGAAACATTGAAGCGAACAAGAGAAAGTAATAAGAAAATTATTAAACACGTCCATATATCATTCACTATTGCTAATATAATAGAAAGTAAGATAGAAATGAAAGTAAAACTACGAGTAGGTTATATTTATATATGAATTTCGATTCAAACCTTCTAAATTTAACTTCCTCTAACTTAGACAGTGATAAAGTTATAGTTATTGAAGAGTGATCACTTGAATAATTTTACTATGCATATATATCAAAGTACTATAAATATATATATTTATATATTTTATTTTATACACAAAAAAAAAAAAACAAATTTGTAGCCCCTATTGTAGGATTGTCATGAATCATGATGTTCCAACTTATTATAACTTGTTCATCATCATCACATTTGCTAAATTAGTTGACTTTGGGATTTAATTAAGTTTTACTTATTTAAATAAAAATATAAAATATCAAAATCAAATACTTCTTGTTTTGTCAACCCCTCTCAAAGGTTTGACTTTTTTTCATTTTATAATATCAAAAAAAATTCCCATGCTTCTTTGCTTTGTCCATGTACTAAGTGACTTAATTAAAAAAAAACAATTCTTTAACAAAAAAAAATGCACTCTTCTTATCTTAATTTCCTTGACTTTCTTTTTCTAGACTATAGAATAAAAAAACACATATAAGGTCAAATCATGATTTCGAATTAAATGTATGATTTGAGGAATGGCTGTTAAAGAACTATAGAAAATGAAATAATTTCACAAGTTTAATTTTGACAAGTTCCCTTATGTTATTTCCAAAATTTGCTCATTTAGATAATATTTGGTTGAAGTTTTTTTTAAAATAAAATAAAATAATAGAGTTGATGGTTATTTTCATATTTGAACTACCAGATGTATGCGAGTTTATTATCTGAATAATGACACCAATTATTTATCAAAGATGCCTCAACTATCAGGCATGTGGGTTTCCTACCTAAAATATAATCACACTATCGTTTAGGTAGGAAAAGAACAATCGATAGTTAAAGTATGTTTTTATAAATGCAGAATTACATGTATATAATTTAGCAATTAATTAACCAACTGCACTATTAAGATTCAAAGAACGGTAATTAAATTAATCAAGTGCAATTATTTATTTATTTATTTTTAAAAAAGTAGTATGGCAAAAAACCAATATATAATTTTAGCAGTTGACAACTTCAACCTTGTTCATTTAAATTAATTTTGGTTGACCTAATTAATGTCTTTAATTTCTTCTGCATGTAGCAGTCCTTAATTAGCAAGTTAGCTTTGACAATGTATACAAACTTCATACTTAAGCTAAATAAGAAAAGACAATAATTAAGACAGTTCGATGTATAAAAGCATTTTAAGTTTTTACGGAACTCGAAAAGTGTCGTATAGCCAATTTTTGCACTTAGGAGTCGCGTAACATGAGTGCACGAAAAAAAAGAAAACCCTAAAATAAAATGAGCCATACGTGAGAACTCACATAACTTAAAAGGAAATATGCTGACACAAACATTAGTAATTGAATTTACGAAACTCATGACCTATAGGTTACGTAAGACAACTTTAAGAATACTCTTTAATTATCCAAATAAATATTTGATATTGTGATAAAACTTTAGGAAAATAATTTTAATTAAATCTTGAAAATGTTGCATATATAAGCAAATGACATCAACATTAGTATAGTTGCTATAAACTGAAATAGGATTGGTTGGTCGGTTATTTTTTAACATTAAAAATTATTTAAATTCCTTATTATGATGATATCACAATGAAAAAGCCATTTTTGAAAAAGAATGTATAAATTTAGTTAAAGGTGAAATTTATATAATATTTGCTAATTTTTTTATTTATTTTTAAATTGCTTTGCTTATCAAGAGTGGCTGTCCTTCTCCATTATTTTTGGCAAGTCTAATAGTGATTAGGTCATTGTCTAATGAAATGAGAATTTTAAGAGGTTTCAGTTTCGAGCGATAAAAATAAATAAGTAACCTTTTAGATATATATAGATCGTTTTATCCACCTCCGTAGTAGGTCTATATGCATAAATTTTTAAATAAAATAAATGAATAACCTTTCAAATTATATACGCACAAATATGAATTTATCGACTATGTGACATGATTAACACCGAAAAAATAAAATAAAAAATTGATGTTCAATGTAGCAATTTGTTCATAAAAAAACCCACACCTCACCATGTTTCAATTATATGTTACTTCGACTCTTCAAAAGTGCTGTTGAACATGTGTTAGACATCGAAAATGCACCATTTTGAGAATCTAACTCGCGCCTTACAACATTATCAAGAGTTTGAGTAACACAAAACATATGAAACTTTGAAAACAAAATCATCAAGTATGAACCATTTCCATGTTCCACAGGTATATATGGAAAAATCCTTAGTAGGGAGCGCCTCTCCCTAGATAGAACCCTAAGTGGAGTGTATCCAAATTAGATAGGCTCCCATGCAGGTACCAGACAGCGGATGGAAAACCAAACAAAAAAGAGAAAGTATTCAATGTTAAACCAAAAAAAAAAAAGGAAAGATATTCTCATGTGCTAAAAAGTGTCATATTTTTTTTAACCTTGCAAAACAAAAGGGCAGTTAATCTGTAAAGTATGCCCATGAAATACATCAAAATGGTTCATACTTTTTAAATTATATCCAAAACTACTGCTAAACAACATAATTATCACTAAGTCAAAACAAACACTATATATAATTAAGATAAGTTGTAATATCTAGGAAGTTAATTAACTTAAGCTTTACCATGTTTATATTTTCCCCTCAGTTGGCAACAAAGTTTTTTCTTCTAGGAAGAAAAAAACTTTTTCCTTGCTATGTTGTAATTCTTCTTGTTTATCACCTTCAACCTCTTCTTCCTGCATTTCTTTGTCCTCGCATTCGACCATGTCTACTCTCTTAAGCAACTCAAATTCCTCAACGATCACGTTGTTTGTCTGCATTTCCAATACTGGAGGGTCTGTGCCTTTGTTGTTGTTGTTCTCCGAGTTGCTCTGTGCACATTTATCAGAACTTGTTCCGT
>JAJOOR010023042.1:0-15607 GCA_036250505.1 Solanum acaule | reverse complement strand
GAAGCCCATGAGTGAGTTAAGTGTTGAGTTTCATAGGAATGCACTCATGTTCATATGAATCATGTGTTTGAGCTAAAAGCGATTTGTACACTCTTTCCTAAACCTTATTCAGCTGAGACCTTTAAGAGGATGGTATGTTTAGAGCTTGGGTAGTATTTTCTCCCTAAAAGATAGTATGAATTACGAGCTTATGAGCAGTAATAGTGAAAGTGCCCAGAACTAGAGGAAAGTATGCAGAGGTTCAGTAATCTAAGGAAAGGGGATAATGATGGGGCAGATTATGTGATTGCAATCATGCACCCAATTAGTTATAAGTGATGAGTTTCCCTTAATAGTAAAATAAGGAATAATAATGTTGTAGAGAGTTCTAGATAGAAGGAAGAGGAATAACTGCTAGTCATGATGAGATAGAGTATATTTTTTTTAACCATAATAGAGTTGGTGTCAATGTGTCATCCTGTTAGAGAAGACTAAATTCATATGTTGAATAATCGAGCAAAGTATTCATGAGGTGGTAGACCCAAGCTAGGATTATGAATTTTAAAGGGGAAAACCTCATGGTATTCAGAGGATGATAGAACTATTTGAGAGATAATGCGCAGTAAATGAGTAAGTAGTACTTAAGTTGCGAAGTCAAATATGATTGTAATTTGTGAGTATGGAGACTAAGAGGTAAAGATTGACTACTTGTCGTAAGGTCCTAGTGGACAAGTATTTCTAAATTGTATTCAGTAGTTGTAAGTTAGTATAATAAGCAAGCAATCATATTGATATTCAGGTTTAGTAATAAACATTAAGCGTAAATTTGAGATGAGTGTCTTGACAAAAGGATGTCAACAAGAGGGTGATGTTAGTCTTGATATTTGATCTAGAATACTTGACATATAGTAGGTGAGAAATTGAGGTGATTAGTAGCAATAAATATGAGTGGTACAAGTGAGATACCCTAAACCTCTTGACAAGGGTAGTGAAGTGTGGCTAAGTCACAAGAGTAAAAAGAGCATTATGAGGTGTACCGAGAGGGTATGTAATCAGAATAGGTTAATAGAAACACCTTAGAAAGAAGTCTTAGTACCTGCTTATGGAGAGTTCGGTAGTCATGAGATAAGCTTCTCCCGAGTGTTAGAGTAAAAGAGGATGTGACCATTTAGAGATGTTGGAATAGGTTCATAACCTTCAAGTGTTAGCTTTAGACCTAAGGGGGGATGATAAGATTGGAAATCAAGTCAAGTGTTGAGAATAAGATAGTAATGAGTTCAAAGGAGTATGGGAGATATCTTTTCAGAGGTCATTTTAGTAATGGAGTAATGTTAGAAAGAGAAGGTTAATGATCCTATCGTGATAATGATGGTGTGATAATTCTGTCTAAGGTTATAAATAAGGAGGAAAAAAATATTGAGGTTTTACTATGAGAAATAGCTAAATGAGAGACCTTAGTTGGTTCCGAATAGTAATGCGGGCAAATTCTAGTTGGTATGACAGAGATGATAAGAGTAACCCGTTCCATACCCAGTCTAGCCGTCATTCGAGGACGAATGATCCCAAGGGGGAGATATTGTAACACCCCAGAAATTTTTTGAACTAAGACCCGAACCATCCTTCGTTGTAAGTAGGATTTTAACGAGAAATTTAAAATTTCTTAAGTATTAAGGTCAGGTAACTAGATATAGCATCTTGAGTTCCAAAAAGAATTAAAGAGAATTTATTCACGTCATTCCTAGGTTCTTCTAAGTTTTGGGTCAACTTAAAATGATCATAACATTCAGTACATGATGAGTTAGATGGCCCATAAGATATCAAATAAAAGGTCTTAGAATCCTCTTTCCAACGCCACCGAGTTTGCTAATTTTCGAGCTTGTATGAGAGAGATATTCCCGTTTGAAGTTGGGTTGTCCAATTAAGGAAAGCTACCCGAAAATATGAGGGGAATTTTGGTATTTTCCTTACCCAATCGAATTTAAACGTTTTTAGTAAGATTTTAAGAGTCGAACCTGATTAGAATTAGTTTCATTCATCCCCAAAAGGCTTAGGGTTTTAGAGAAGATTCAAGAGGAGAAAAAGTTCAAAGTTTCAAGCGTTCGTTCAAGAAATTCAAGATTTCGCCAAAAACCTTGTTCTTTGAGGTATGTAAGCTTCCATAGTGTTGTGTTTGTTCACCCACACGCCAATCTAAGTTTGTTTTGTGAATATATCCATAAATATTGAGCAAGTAATTTCTTGATGAGTTCTTGATAAGTGTTCTTGAAGTTTCCTTATCAATTAAGTTTTGATGTATGATTCTACTTGGGTCAACTTTAAACGACCATATCTCTTAGAATATAAAGTTTTACGTGGGCCATAACCTATAATATTAAAGGTATTCGAATCTACTTTTCAACGCCACAGATTTCGCGTCAATCCAATTTCTGAGTAAAAATTTATGACTATTTTAGTAACCTATACAGTGTTGTTACGAATTAGCCGATGGAAAAACATTAGAAAGGGCTGTTTTTGTTTTTTTTACCTCCAAGAAAACCCTAAACGAATTTTTTGACTAATAAAAGGCTCAAATATTCAAATTTCATCTTTTAACCCATCATTCTCTTCTCTCTCAAACTCTAAAACAAAACCCTAAGGAAAAATCAAAGTAGAAGACTTCATTCAAGATTCTTTCAATCTTTTTCAAGATTCTTCCAATCTTTTTCAAGATTCTTCTTCAAGGTAAGTTTTTCTCCAAGAATTCCATTCTTTTAAACTCAAATTCCTCCATACAATTATGAATCACTAATTAAAATCATAATTCTTGGCCATAGAAATTTCAAGAAACTAATTCAAGAATCTCAAGAAAGGTTTTCTTGATTGTTTACCTTCAAGCTAGGGTTTCAAGGCTTCTAATTACAGAACCTTGTTCTTTCGGGTATGTAAGGCTATTATAGTGTTGGACTAGTTCGTCCTCACGCCCTACATCTACATTCAGATCAGTAAAAGAGTAATCTAGGATTCATTCCCTAGATTTGAGTATTCTTGAGATAAATGGATTTTGAGTTCTATGCATGGTTATTAAAAATCTTGAATTGAGTCATTCACATCCATAATTTGGAATGAACCATATTTTAAGAAGTCTTTTTACAGATTATTTTAAAACTTGTTTTAAAGACTTGAGCACTGAGTTGAGGAAGAGTAGAGCTGAGCTCATTTTCTTAAAAATGATATATGGGAACTAAGTATTTCCAAGAGTAAATGTTTTAACATTTAAGATGAGCGGAAACTGAGATTTCCGAAAGAGTTTTGAGCAGTTTTAGTACCATCTCTTTTAAGAAAATGATTTTTGAATAATATTCTCAAAAACAAAGAAAGAGTTATTTTTTTAAACATATGAGCTAGTTACAGTTTGGGAGTAGTATTGAGCACCGATATGGGGATGAGTTTGAGTTCAGATAATTCAAAGTCTCCATAAACTGTGTAGCCAGCATGGGTAGAAAAGGGTCATACTTTTTAGATGATTCCTTAATGTTTTTTATCATAATCTAGTGGATCCACTTAGTGAGTAGGTTATATACCCCGTCAAAGTATATGATAACCTTGGCAGCGTGCGGCAAGATGTTGTATCATCACATAACTCATAGTGATGGTTGTCGGTTAGAGAAACTCCCACATAGATATTTTGTATTCTTATATACATATAGTTTACTTTGAATTTTCATATACAAGCAGAGTTTATCTTGTATCTTTGCATACAAACTCAGTTGTTTTCTACTGTTTAAAAGCTTTCCATAGATTGCATATGTATTGTTGCTTTATATTGAGTTGAGTATCCAGAGTTGAGTACCCAGAGGCAAGTATCTTATTATTGAGTTGATCCTTATTTCATTGAGTTGAATATCTTATCATTGAGTTGAACTATGTCTCTTGAGTCGAGTTGAGTTGAATGAGTTGAGAAGAGGTAAGTATATATGTTTCTATTCCACCAGTTCAAGCTTATGTTATGCTTTAGAATTCCCCTTACATGCTCGTCTATTCCACATACTGAGTCATTTGGCTTACATCGTTTCATGATGCAGATACATGTATTCAGGATCATCAACAGACGTTTTTGTTGGTTCCACTTACAGTTCCAGATAGCTATGGTGAGCCTCCTTGCTTCCAGAGGATTTAATTTACTCTTCAGTTTTGTTAGGATGTCATAGGTCTTGTCCCAATTCCCATCTTTGTCATTTAGAGGCTTCATAGATAGACAATAGAGTTTCATAAGTCTGTTCATTTATTTTGTTAAATGTTTTCAAGACTTAAGTTGCCTATTTATGGCGAGTTGAATATATTATTCTTATTCAAAGTTATCTATTCAGTATTCTTCAGATTATTTTAAAGTTGAGTATTTGAAGTGAACTTAGTTTTGAAGCTTTCGTATGCTTAAGTTAGTCTTCCGCTTATAGCCAGCCAATATTAGGGTTTGCTTGAGGACCATCAATGGTTTTCAAGTGCTGGCCACGTCCAGGGTGTAGGCTCAAAACGTGATAGATCGTTTGTGCTAGGGATTGTGTGATTTTATGATAGTGCATTAAGATCGTCTGCACAGACACGTGGAGATCGTCTGTGTCGGTATATGGGGTTTGCGAGTCCCCCATGGGTCATGAACTTTTGATGTATTTCTAAGGAGTATCATGTATATACGGTTGAGAGAATACTGGGCATTTGAGGCATATCATTTCATGGTGTCACCTTGCATTGCATTACATCTCATTACATCCTTCATTCTTGTTTGATTATGTGCTTCATTAATGTTTGGACATTACGTGGCACTTGATTATCCCTATTTGATGAAAACTTGGTTGATAAGTATGATGTGGACGTGTAAAATTAAAGAATTATTTTCTTATATACTCTTGTCACTACTTCTTCGTTGTTGGTCAATGAGATATACTGGGTACACGTGGTTTCGTACTCATACTACACTTGCTGCACTCTTTTGTGGTGCAGATTGTATTTCAAATTTTGAGCGCATCTCTTGGATCTTGAGTTTGAGTTGGATTATCTTGGAGTTATGGTGAGCTGCTTGGTTATTCTATGGCTCATACCTTCATCTATCGCTATTATTTAGGTTGCCTTGGATTTTTTGATAGGATATTTCTTATGCTTAGACTTGTGAAATAACTAGAGACTTGTATTGAATTTAGAAGCTCTTTTACTTATGACACTAAATCTTGGGGTGGTATTTTAGGTTTTCGCATTTCATACTTGTAAATGACTTAGTGTTTGGATAGTATGTTGTCGCTTTTCTACTTTAAATATTGAATTGTATTGGTAAAAGTATTGGGTTGGCTTACCTATCGGTTGGGAACATAGGTGCCATTTCGATTTGTATTTTTGGGTCGTGACATATAGTGAAGAGGAAAAATAGATATTGTAACACCTCAAAACAAATCAAAACTAAGATTTAACAAGAGAAAAGGGGGAACCACGGAGGGGGTACATGAGTCGTGAAGAGGACCATAACCCATTACCCTGATCGTGGTTGTGCACCCAACAAAAGGTGAAAGACCACTAACTAATAGACAATATGTGGAGCATCACGCGGGTCGTGGAGTGGCCCGTGAAGGGGACATAGAACCACTATGGCTACTGTGAAGGACCATGAACCACTAGACGATCTGTGAAGCTTCGTACGAGCCGCGAAGTGCCTTGTGAAAGAAGCTTGACAAACTTTAAGGTTTGGGTCAACTTCAAACCATCATATCTTTCAGTATATAATGATTTAGGTGGACCACGACCAATCAAATTAAAGGTTTTTGAGTCCTCTTTCTAACACCGCCAAGTTTGCCTAATTCCGAGCCCAAAGTAAAAAGTTATGCTCGTTTAGTGAAGCCCTGTCGGGTAGAGCATCTTCACGACCCACTTTACGGGCCGTGGAGCTCTAGACGACCCATGATGCCTGTCTTGAAGTCACTTCATCAGCTTTTAAGTGAGGTTTCACCCCCAAATTCATTAGTTACGTCCGTGAAGCTCCATACAGACCGTGAAATCGTCCGTGAAGGGGACTTGTCAGACTTAGAGTTTAGGGTTAACTTTAAACGACCATATCTTTTAGCACAAAATAAATTAAGTGACCCATGACCTTTCAAATTAAAGATCTTTGAGTCATCTTTCCAACCCCAACAAGCTTGCCTAATTACAATCTTGGAGTAAAAATTTATGCCCGTTTTAGTGAAGCCCTATTGGGCAGGGCATCTTCACGAGCTGCTAGACGGGCCTAGGTCATCATGATGGCCCGTGAATCCCCTTTTGAAGTTACTTTGGCAGTATTTAAGTCTGGGTTACATCGGTCTTTTCCCATATGCGTTTGGTACTTAAACTACGTCACTCGCAGTCTACGCTTACTAAACTAGTCAGAAACCACCTAAAACTCTCATTCTCCTAAAATCATCTAACTTAGAAAGAAAAGAACAGAAAGAGGCGATAGTTTCTCCCAAGAATAAATAGAGGTTTTATTCAATGTCAGGCCCAAAATCCAAAGATTTCTCCATAGTTTTCATCACCATGTATGTGGGATTTCACTAGTGTGTTCCTTTCACCCATTAGGTACTTGAATTCAGTTAGTTCTTAGATTTCTCATAAACTGTTCAGACCTAGGGTTTCCACATTTTGAAGATTATTGTGATTTTAGTTGTTATAATTTCCATGATGAATAACTTGTTTCTTGGTGAATTAGTGTAGTTCCATGCATAGAACTCAGAACTGTAGCTTGTGTAAATTTATCATACTTCATGAATTATACTTGCTAGGGAAATCAGACAGAAAATCATGCTTCAAAATTCAAATGTCATATCTTCAGTATATATATGTTGCATTCTCAGTTAGCATATCAGCACTTTGAGCTACTTAGTATTTTGGTGAATTTTAGTTTTTCATATTCAATTGGGAGTAGACTTAGCACCGAGTTGGACTAGGGTTCAACGTACCCTTAAGTCCTAAACTATGTGCCCACATAGGTTTATAAGTCCACTCTGTTGGGCATCAGTTTTAGTGATCACGCCGCAGTCATGCCTTTATACCCTTGGCAAGGTATATTGGGTCATCTTGATGGGGCGTGTACATCGTACTCCATGTTTAGCTCACGTGGTTTTTATCGGTTAATAGGACCTCCCACAATCATACTCTTATTGCATTGACCATGTTTTCAACATTTACATTAGAATAGAGTTCAACATGTTATCTTTATTATCACTCCCCGAGCTACCCCCGAGACGCGGACATGGGACCTAGGACCACAAGTGATCCCAAGCTAACCCTGCTGGCATGATCATGAGCCTACTAAAGATAATAAACTGATGCAGAAGCTAAATCATTAATAAAAAATGAAAATATGGGGAACACCCAGATACTATAACTGAGATAAATGATAACTGATGAGTTTAATACAAAGAAGATATTAACTCAATACTAAGCTGAATCTAACAATGTCTGAAAATAGCCTCTAAACTGACTAGAAATGTTGGGACATGCCCCAACTAAGTCTAGCAAAACTGAAACTAAAGGACTGAACATACTGAAAAGAAACTCATGACTATTGTCCTTGGAGAATGAGGACTCATCACTGATTCTGCTGAACTGGAGATCAGAAACCGATCTAAGCGTGATCTGGATGCTGAGAACCTGAACCTACATCACGAGAACATGTAGCGCACGTATGCGTCAGTACTTGAAAGGTACTGAGCATGCAGGATAGAGTAAAGATGAATAAGACATATAACTGAACAAGCAATAAAGCAAGTATAATATGCATAAGATGAGATACTGAATCTGAACTAACTGAATGCAATGACCAATTTATAACATGCTGATTGAATATTAAATGAACTGTAAATGTGGTCAATGCAATAGAATCTGACTGAACTGTTGGAGCAACTAATAATCGATAATAAAACCACATGAGCTAAATGTGGAGTCTGATGTATACGCCCCATCGAGAGGACCTAATATACCCGTCCAAAGGCATAGAGGGAAGCTGGCGTGATCACTAAATGATGCCCACAGAGGGGAATTACACCTACATGGTTCGTAGTTCTGGGACTATATGGGTACGCTGAACCCTAGTCCAACTCGGTATTATGCTACTCCCAATGGATTAAGCAATTAACACATTATGACTGAATTTCTGTAAATTACTGGATAGCTCAAACAGAACATGCAAAAATTAAAAATGCAACAATTAATCTGATAATGATGCATTCATAAACTGAGGCATGTATAATTGAATACTAAAATATTTGACCTAGCATATGTAATTCAAGAACTAAAGAAATACATAGCTAGGGTTCTAAAATTCATCCAATAAACTGAGCAATAACATGATAATCTGATTTGGAACATTTGAATAACTAATTCATGATGATTTGTTGAAATTATAGAAACCCTAGGTCTGTTCATAATCATGGAATCAAGAATCTGATTGAATTTTAGGGACCTAATGGGCGAAAGGAACCCACTAGTGAAATCCCACATACCTGGTGACGAATTCCACGGAGAAATATTTTAATTTCAAGGCTGGAACTGATGGAACCTTGCTACGTTCTTGAACTGGGGTTCTTGACCTCTTTCTCCTCTTAGCGTTCTAATTTTTCTAAGTTTGATTAATGATTTGACTAAGGTAAGTTCTAGTTATGTTTCTAGACTTAAACTGACTAAAACCTCATAATTTAGGGTCTAAACGACATAGCTTAGGGGTCCAACGAAATAGGAAAAGACCAAAAGACCCCTGACTTAATTGCTGTCGGAGTGATTGATGGACGGGACCTACGGGCCGTCGTTCAGTCTACGGTCCGTAGATTAGGGTTGTCGGTCGAGTCTACCCGTCAAGGGTCCAATAAAATGAGTATAACGTTTTACTCGAAGGTTGGATTTTAGCAAACTCGGTGGCGTTGGAAAGAGGATTCAATTATCTATCATATCATAGGTCATGGGACACATAATTCTTTTTGTGCTAAGAGTTATGACCATCTGAAGTTGACCCAATCAACAATTTTCATCTAACTGGCTGCTACCCTCACCAACAGTCAGACCTACAAACCGTGGATCGAACGACGGTCCGTGCTGGCTGATAGTAGTTTGTGTCAGAGGCTGGGTAAAGGAGTCTTGATCCACGGACACAAACCCTGGACTGTGGTCTGACCTACGAACTGTAGGTCTGTCCGTGGGTCGAGACTTAGCCGATCTTTGAGCTGGGTTTGGAGAGGGGTTGCAGTGGTGAACCACAGACCACCAACACGGGTCGTGGTATGACCTACAATCCGTGGATGACAACCATGGGTTGGACCTGCAACTTCTTAAAATTTGCATTTTTGGTCTGTTTCTGATATGGGGTGTTACATTATCTCCCCCTTGGGACCATTCGTCCTCGAATGAATACTCAACTAGCTGAAATGGAGGGAGAGGGCTGCAATCCCTACCACTAAACACTGAGAACTGAATTTCTGACTGAACTGAGTTCCAAGAACATGCAAATACACTGAAAATGCAAGTACAAACTGAAGGAACATGATTTTAAGATTGAATTTATGCATGAATGACTGAAAAATTGAAGAGGAACTATTACCTCAAGCTGGAGTGGGATCGGAAGGAAAGAGGTGAGGATACTTGAACTTCATGGCTGCTTCTGCTTCCCAAGTAGCTCCCTCTACGGACTGACTCCTCCACCAATCCTTGATTGAAGTGACTTCTTTGTTTCTCAACCTTCTAACTTGATGATCGAGAATCTCAACTAGTACATCCTCATATGAAAGGCTACCTTTCACAGCCACACTCTCTATTGGCACTATGGATGTTGGATCACCCACACACTTCTTCAAAAGTGAAATGTGAAAAATTGGATGCACTGCTGCTAAGTTTGCTGGCAACTCTAACTCATAAGCCACTTTACCAATCCTTTTCAAGATCCGGTAAGGGCCTACATATCTGGGATTGAGCTTCTTTTTCTTGCCAAATCTCATCACCCCCTTCATAGGTGACACTTTCAGGAAAACCCAATCATCAACTTGGAACTCTAGTTCCCTTCTTCTCACATCTGCATAAGACTTCTGGCGACTCTAGGCAGTCTTAAGTCTATCTCTAATGAGTTGCACTTTCTCCATAGCATCTAGGACTGAATCTGGTCCTATCAAGGCTGCTTCACCTACTTCAAACCAACCAACTGGAGATCTACATCTACGCCCATACAATGCCTCATAAGGGGCCATCTGAATGCTGGAATGGTAACTATTGTTATAGGCGAACTCAGTAAGAGGAAGGTGATCATCCCAACTACCCTTGAAGTCGATAACACAAACTCTCAACATGTCCTCTAAGGTCTGAATGGTACACTCTGCCTGACCATTCGTCTGTGGATGAAATGTTGTGCTAAGGTTAACCCGAGTACCAAGACCCTTCTGAAATGACTTCCATAAATGAGAGGTAAACTGAGGACCTCTATCTGAGATGATAGACAAAGGAACCCCATGCAACCTCACAATCTCATTAATGTAAAGCTTGGCGTAATCCTCCGCCGAATCTGTAGTCCTGACCGCTAAAAAGTGAGAAGACTTAGTAACCCTATCAACAATCACCCAAATGGAGTCATGTCGTCTGCGAGTACGAGGTAAACCTGTGATGAAGTCTATATTGATCACTTCCCACTTCCAAGTAGGAATGTCAATCTCTTGAGTCATGCCTCCTGGTTTCTGATGTTCTACCTTGACTTGCTGGCAATTGGGGCACTTAACCACAAAGTCTGTTGTATCTCTTTTCATACCATTCCACCAATAGACTTCCAGCAGATTGCGGTACATCTTAGTGGCACCTGGATGAATAGAATATCTGGAGTTATGGGCCTCTACAAGAATATACTGTCTCAATTCACCCACATCAGGAACACATAATCGACCCTGGTAGTGAAGCACACCATCTCCCCCTTGGGAGAAAACCTCCACTCTCTGATTGTGGACTGCACCCTTAAGCTCAAGCAAGATTGGATCACTGTCTTGCTTTTCCTTAACCTCTACTACCAAAGAAGATTCTGCCCCATTCTGAATCGTTACACCACCATCTGATATGCTCATAAGACGAACTCCTAGGCGAGCAAGTCTATGAACATCCCTGGCTAGCTCCTTCCTTTCTTCCTCAACATGTGCTACACTACCCATGGATAATCTGCTACTATATTTGCCTTACATGGATGGTAATGCACGCTCATATCATAATCTTTGAGGAACTCAAGCCACCTTCTCTGGCGAAGATTCAACTCTTTCTGGGTAAATACATATTTGAGGCTCTTACGGTCTGTGAACACATCTACATGAACACCATACAAGTAGTGTTTCCAAATCTTGAGTGCAAACACCACTACTGCAAGCTCGAGGTCATGAGTCGGATAACCTTACCTCGCTGCATCTACACACAACCTAGGCCGACCCTGGATGCATCACAATAGATCACATAACCATCTGAACCCTCTCGTAGAGTCAAGATATGAGTTGTAGTCAACCTAGTTTTCAATTCTGCAAAGCTTTTCTCACAATCATCTGACCACTGAAACTTAACCTTTTTCTAAGTCAATCTAGTCAATTGTGAGGCTTTGGATGAAAATCCTTCCACAAACCGTCTGTAATAGCCCGCTAGACCCAAGAAACTTCTAATATCTGTAGCAGAGGTACGTCTGGGCCATTGTTTCATTGCTTCTATCTTCTGGGAATCTACTCGAATTCCTTCACTAGACACATTATGCCCAAGGAAGGCAACTGATTGTAACCAAAACTTGCACTTGTTAAATTTTGCAAATAATTGGCGATATTTCAGAGTTTGCAGAACAACTCTCAAATGACTTGCATGTTCTCCCTCATTCCTAGAGTAAATGAGGATATCATCAATAAAGACGATAATGAACAAGTCCAAGTACTACTTGAATACTCTGTTCATCAAATCCATGAAACCCGCAGGAGCATTGGTTAGTCCAAATGACATTACTACAAATTCATAATGACCATACCGAGTTCAGAAGGCTGTCTTTGGAATGTCACTATCTCTGACTTTAAGCTGATGATAACCTGATCTAAGGTCTATCTTTGAGAAATGACTAGCACCCTGAAGTTGGTCAAACAAGTCATTAATCCTGGGGATGGGATACTTATTCTTGATTGTGACTTTGTTCAACTACCTATAGTTAATGCACATTCTAAGAGAACCATCTTTCTTCTTTACGAACAACACTGGTGCACCCATGGCGAAATACTAGGTCTGATGAAGCCTTTATCTAGAAGGTCTTTCAATTGCTCTTTCAATTCCTTAAGCTCAGCTGGAGCCATTCTATAAGGAGGAATAGAGATAGTCTGGGTATCTAGACGGAGATCAATTCCAAAGTCGATTTCCCTTTCGGGAGAAACTCTAGGAAGATCATCTGGATACACTTTTGGAAACTCATTAACCACAGGAACTGACTCAAGAGTTGGGGTTTCGGAGCTTGAATCCTTAACCCGAACTAGATGATAGAGATAACCCTTAGAGATCATCTTTCTGTCCTTAAGGTAAGAAATGAATCGACCCATAGGCGCTAAGCTACTACCCTTCCATTCTAAGATTGGTTCGTTTGGAAACTGAAAACGAACAATCCTAGTTCTACAATCGACTGAGGCATAACAGGAATGTAACCAATCCATGCCTAGAATGACATCGAAGTCTACCATTTCTAACTCTACAAGATCTGCTGAGGTGACTTTCTGAGAGACTGTGACAGGGCAATTTTTGTATACCCGTCTGGCTATAACTGGGTCACCGACTCGAGTAGAGACTGAAAAGGGTTCTAGGAGAGTTTTTGGGCTAACACTGAATTGGATTGCTATTTAAGGAGTTACAAAAGACAAAGTAGCTCTTGGATCTAACAATGCATAAACATCAAGATCAAAGTCTCATAACGTACCAGTGACTACATCAGAAGAATCTTCCTGATCTTGGCGAGCCTGAAGAGCATACAACCTGTTATGGCGTTGTCCGCCACCTGTACCAGATGAGTTACCCTGCTGAGTCGGGCGACCTGCTGGTGATACTGAAGTTGTAGACTGAGCTTTACCATTATTACCTCATTGACGCTGTCTAGAAGGACAATCCCTTAACATGTGACTAGACTGACCACACCCAAAACATCCTTCTTTTCCTGCAAGACACTCGCCCGGATGGTTCTTACCACACTTAGGGCAAGTTGGGTAGGTCTTGGTGCCTGAAATACTACCTTGAGACTTAGAGCCTGATGCTCCACCTTTCTGATTATTTCGGAACTTGGAGGATGGAACACTGGCTGATGAAGGTGTTGGAGTTGAAGACTTCTGCTGAAACTGCGAGCGATTTCCACCACCCGATTTCTGTTGGGAATACTCATAGTTGCTTGTCCTTGCTTTCTTACTCTTCTTAGCCTGTTCCCTAAGCTTATCACCCTCAACTTGCTGAGAGTGAGTCATAAGGCTAGCGATGTTCATATCTCCCAGTAACATAGCATTTCTGCACTCTGTTTCCACCAAATCTGACTCTCCATACAAGAACTTATTCATTTGAGCTCTGGAATCAGCAACCATATGAGGAGCATACCACGAGAGTTGGGTAAAATTGAGCCTATACTCTTGGACCGTTATATTACCTTGTCTCAAATTCATGAATTCTTGAGCTTTTGCCTCCCTTAACTCTCTTGGGAAGAATCTGTCCAGAAAGGTTTCGCTGAAGAAATCCCAAGTAATAGGAGCGGTATATGTACCCCTATTCTCTTTCCACTGAGTGTACTAGATATGAGCCACATCTTTCAGCTGGTAAGATGCCAACTCAACCTAATCATTCCCAGTGACCTGCATCACCTCAAAGATCTTCTTGATCTCATCCAAGAAATTCTGGGGATCCTCACCAGTCTGCGATCCTAAGAACTCAGGTGGATTCATCCTAACAAAGTCACGGACCCTCGCTGCTGCTGATCCACCATTTGCATTCACAAGAGCTTGAACCCGGTGATTGTTCTAGTTGGGCACACTCTGAGCCAATATCTGAATGGCGTTCCTAAATCCTGCATCAGAAACTTCCTGATCTGGGACTGGAGGAGCTGCATTTGCATTCCTGGCGTTAGCTCTACGATGAGGCATGATCACTGAAATGTAGAACGTCGAGTTAGAATGGAATTTAGATCATACCTTACGCACGATAAGAGTAACAAGAAAGTGAAGATTTCCTAAAACACTTTGTAGCCTCTCCCTCATTAGATGTGGTGCACTTCACGCCCATGAAAAGTATTCTACTTTGTGCGGCTTTTCAGACATCCTAGGACACTTAAACCTAGTGCTCTAATACCAAGTTTGTCACGCCCCGAGCTACCCCCGAGACGCGGACACGGGACCTAGGACCACAAGTGATCCCAAGCTAACCCTGCTGGCATGATCATAAACCCCTAAAGATAATAAACTGATGTGGAAGCTAAATCATTAATAAAATATGAAATGATGGGGAATACCCAGATACTATAACTGAGATAAATGATAAATGATGAGTTTAATACAACGAAGATATTAACTCAATACTAAGCTGAATCTAACAATGTCTAAAAATAGCCTCTAAACTGACTAGAAATGTTGGGACATCCCCCAACTAAGTCTAGCAAAACTGAAACTAAAGGACTAAAAATACTGAAAAGAAACTCATGACTATTGTCCTTGGAGAATGAGGACTCACCACTGATTCTGCTGAACTAGAGATCAGGAACCGATCTAAGCGTGATCTGGATGCTGAGAACCTGAACCTGCATCACGAGAAGATGTAGCGCACGTATGTGTCAGTAATTGAAAGGTACTAAGCATGCAGGATAGAGTAAAGATGAATAAGACATATAACTGAACAAACAATAAAGCAAGTATAATATGCATTAGATGAGCTAGTGAATCTGAACTAACTGAATGCAATGACCAATTTATAACATGTTGACTGAATACTGAATGAACTGTAAATGTGGTCAATGCAATAGAGCCTGACTGAACTGTCAGACCAACTAATAATCGATAATAAAACCACATGAGCTAAATGTGGAGTCCGATGTATACGTCCCATTGAGAGGACCCAATATACCCGGCCAAAGGTATAGAGGCATGCAGGCGTGATCACTAAATGATGCCCATGGAGGGGACTTACACCTACGTGGTTCATAGTTCTGGGACTATATGGGTACAGTGAACCCTAGTCCAACTGGGTATTATGCTACTCCTAATGGATTAAGCAATTAACACATTATGACTGAATTTTTGTCAGTTACTGGATAGCTCGAACTAAACATGCAAAATTGAGAATGCAACAATTAATCTGATAATGATGCATTCATAAACTGATGCTTGTATAACTGAATACTGAAATATCTGACCTAACTTATGTAATTCAAGAACTAAAGAAATATTTAGCTAGGGTTCTAAAATTCATGTAATAAAATGAGCAATAACATGATAATCTGATTTGGAACATTTAAATAACTAATTCATGATGATCTGTTGAAATTCTAGAAACCCTAGGTCTGTTCATAATCATGGAATCAAGAATCTGACTGAATTTTAGGGACCTAATGGGCGAAAGGAACCCACTAGTGAAATCC
>JAJOOR010023041.1:0-12907 GCA_036250505.1 Solanum acaule | reverse complement strand
ATAGCATGCCCATAATTTTGCAGCTAGGTGATGAGTTTATGTTTTGGTAGTATTAGTACTAAGCGTCAAAAGAGTTGTCTGTCTCAAGAATCAGTTAACTAGATGCTCGAGACCGTGATTTTCCTTAATCGAGTTCTACTTGTTTGTTAGTTCTAAGAAGTTATCGAGTCAAGGGGATGTTTTTGTCGTTTTCAAAGAAATTGCAAGTCCCTTTGGGTTTTTCCGTGCTCTTATGAGCCGTCCAAGGGCTTCAATCTCAATGTGCTTAGTCTTCGAGTGTTTGTTGCCCGATGAAAGGGCTTCAAACGACTGTCATTTTATTCCCTATTATGCATCTTTTTTTTGAACTATGTTATCTATGATGAGTATGATATGAAATATCTCAAAGAGCTTTTTAAGACCAACTCTTTAGTTTTGTCTATACTTCTCCTTATTGATTCCCATAGTAAATTTATCTGTTTGATGCTTTCTTGGCCTAGTATACACTAGTTGTGTGTTGTCTCATAAGTGTTGACACCCCATTTTGACCCTCCCAGATAAGAATTAATTTTCGAATTTCTTTAATTTCAAACGATTTGAAATAATTGATTTTATAAAAATTCAAAATATGTTTCAAGATATTTTTAAGAATTTTACTCACTTTTATAATATTTTAAATATCTCAAATAATAAATATGTTTTATATTGTTACGTATGTAACTCATATATTTCACAAATCTTGAAAACTATCTTGAAAATATTTCATTTATTTTTAAACGTTAAATACTTTACTAATTAAATTTAGTTTGAATTATAGGTATGTTTTTAAATTAATTAGTTTGATTAAGTTAATTATTTTATTTTGTTAAATTTAAGAAGCTTGTTAATTAATCTTGTTTAAATTCATCTCATTTAAATTTTAGCCGATTTTGCAAGTTAAACTCAATTTGGTCGATAAGTTGGCTAATTTTGTAATTCATTTGTCCAAATCTTAATGCTAAATCTAGCCTTTTATTAAACCCACTTAGAAGACCAATTTTGGGCCTATCTGAAAATTTTCCAGCAGCCCAAATCAATACCCAGCCCACCTTTAATTCCCAATTCCCAGCAATCCAAACATAGGAAAAACTACCAAATTACACTATTTTACTTTACCTATCATTCCTTTTTTCCTACTCTTTAATAAAAATACAAAATTCCCTTTTATTCCCCCAAAACTGACTCTCCCGGATACGTTATTTCTTCAGCAAAGTAAACCCACGTCTCCAATTCCTAAAATCTCGCCTTCAATCTCTCTATATTATCAAATCAGTTATCTAATTCAAATCAATTTGAATTTCAAACTCTTTTCAACCACCTGCAAAGTTCAAAACAAGTATTATCACCTTCTTCATTTTGCTTTTTTTTTTTTTTTTTTTTTGTTTAATCGTTTTTGGCTCTTGCATTATGGATCCTCTATCTTTTAGTTTTGGGATTACCTAAATAGTATCACCGAACAATAATTTCATATTTGATTAAGAAGATCCCAACTAGGCAGAACTGAGATCTAAGAGGTTGCATGAACCGGCAATAATGGTAAATCGAAGTTCTAAGAAGTCAAAATCAAAAAAGGAAGTACATGCATCATCTAAGACAAATGACGCAAAAACAACAAAGGATGCAAAAACTCCAAAGAAAAGGGGTAGAAAGGTTGCCCCTCCTATATCTCGACCCACACTACCAATGGTATGTAATTTTTTTTTCCGATATCGATTTTTGAACTTTATGTATTCCCCTGTTTTTATTTTGATTTTAGTTTGATACGTTATTGATAAATAATTTTGTATTCATTATATTGTTTGAAATTTGCACTTGGTACCCAAAAACAGTAATTTTGGTATATTTTTGTTGTTATATTATTGTTAATGTATCAGAAGTTAAAGGTCAATTTATAAGATTGAATGCTATTATGATTTAGGTATCAAATATCGGTATTGAGTATAACTTTCTAATTTCTACACATGTACCAAGTTGTTGGTCAAATTTTTGGGATGATATATGTATCTACACATTTCATTCAATTTATATTGTATCTTCTTCCTATTTGCAGTGACAAGGGAACGTATGTAGCAGCATTTGCTAAATTTCTGAGTGATGAAATCAAAATCTCATCAATCCCTTTTTGAAGTGACTATCTTCGCACAAGATATGCGGCACTGTCATGGAAATATGGCACCGACAAGGCTAAGGTGGGATACGTTAGCGAAAATGATGATCCTACAAGGCCAAAGAGTGACTTCCTTCCATCAGCAGATGATGAAATGATTAATGTAGATTAGTATTTTATTTACTAACTGACAGTCAAGTGTTGAAGTTTTGTTATTTTGAAGATTAACTGTTTTGTAGTATTCCTCATCAGGTTAACATGATACTTCTAAGTAATACATACTTCTAAATTTGAAGAATGTTTATGTCCATAATTTTTTATGTTGCCTTTAATTTTGTTTTCATTACAGTTTAATACATTCTTACAGTTTAATATTTTTAAATTTGAAGAATGTTTATGTCCACAATTTTTTATGTTGCTTTTAATTTTGTTTTCATTACAGTTTATTACTATAAATAATATACACATATGTACAACTCATAATATCTTGTAAGATGATACAAATTTTTTACAAAATTATTATGCACATGATACACCATTGCCTCCACATATAATAAAATTGTATTATTCACAACACATGGTTCAAATTATCGATTATAAGATTGATACAACTCACAAAAGCTAATACTGTATCAATAACAGGTACAAAATATACAAAAAAATATAGTGTATATGATACATAGTTGATTAAAACTATTCTAACTGTATATTTTGAACTACATTTGATACTATATTCTTTTCACTTGATACAAATAGGTAAACTTGATGCTTTGAATATTTAGAATAGTTTTACATGTTGTATATTATAACTTTTGACACATCACAGCAATTGGTATTACTTTAATATCTCACGCTAAAGGTATAAAAATATTAAGTATCAAATACACAAAATTGCTACCAAATTTACTTATCGAATATCTTAGAAGTAATATACAAATAACTACAGCTAATACCATTTTTTAAGCTGATACAAGAAATATATTATATACACGATACATAACTGCTTCAAATATCTCAACTTTGTATTTTAAACAATAACTGATACTATATTATTTGCAGTTGATACAAATAGTTCATATTGATACTTTTAATATTTATAATATTTTAACATGTTATATCTTCTAACTTTGTCACATATAATAACAGTTGATACTATTTCACTATCCCATACGAAAGGTACAAAAAATTAAGTATCAGATACACAACATGTATATCAAACTTACTCTATCAGAAATTAATAGTAAAAAAAAGTAGCCAGAATTGAAAACATAACCTTTTTCATTTGTTGCATCAGAAAATAGTAAGCTAAAAGTACTTCAGAAAGTATCAAATTTAAGAATTATTAGACTTTAAACATCAAAGTAATCTCAAAAAGTAATCATCAAGAATCTTTCAGGTTGAAAGTACATGTTCTTTGATTGTGACCTTCTTGTCCACATTGTCCACAACAGTTTGTGTTTGTGCTTAGCTTTTCATATGAATTTTTCTTTCTTTTTTTCCTTGGTCTACCAGACATTTTTTTGTATCTTGGAGGTAAGACAACATCTTCCAAAACACCTTTTGGAACTGTCCTATCACTTTTGTCCGGTATTGATTCCTAACAGATGCCTTAAAAGTCCAACAACAATCATTTGAATAACACACTAATACGTAGCTGCAATTATACCATACACATTTATTATTTGATCATGTTTAATGTATCAAACCATAAATTGGAAACAAAAAAACAGTGCAATATCAATGTTTCAAACAGATTAACGATGAACACAGTTTATCATTCTCAAAATGAACATGATACGTTGCTCGGATACAAATTCAAAAATGATACAAAATAAACATATTTACCAAATTTCACATATTATTCTCAAAATGAACATGATACTTTATTAAATTCACACAATTATATACAAATATAATAACCTAACACATTCGGTGCACAGAACACATATTTTTTGTGTATCATGATCAAATATCAACTAACAAATTATACAAATGAAGAATGTTATTAAATATATGTATCACATACCTTTTGTTATCAGATCTTTTAACTCTAAAATTGAATTTATGCTTTATTTGCCTTGTCCTTGTACAATTGCTTCACTTCCACAAAAGTACTATTTGGATCTAATATATAATTTTCGATCTCCATTTCTAGTAAGTAATAGGAATCAACAATTTTCGATTCAACTATGCTGAGACCTTTTGCGTCCCTTTTTCCACCTTTAAAACACACAATTGCACTTGTGGTTGGATCGAAATTTTGTATCTCTTCATCACTTTTATCCGTTGTATCAATGCATAGTGGATACAAACCGAATCCTACCTCATGTTTCTTCACTTCTATGTATAACTTCACTTCTATGTATAACTTCACCATATCATTCCTAATACACAATGGAGACTAATTACCTTCCACAACGTATCTTATCTCGATGTTTTTTTTCAATTCATCAATAACCAATTCAACTGTAATGGCTTAAATAAGATTCACAAGCGAAATATTTTCTCCAACCACTCGCTCATAACTAACATCACTTTCTCATATTCCCGAATGCCTTAACAATATCAAAATATTCATTTCGAATCTTCACAAATTTTTGATGCAAAATTTTGTTAATCAAGCTTCTGCAATTTTTTGGATGAAATGGGAGACACAATTACACAATTTGAAATTTAAATTTTCAAGTTCTGTTACATTTTTGTGAAAGGCTGATTGTTTGAAGAAAGAAATGTACCCTTGATTTGTGGGATTTAATTATATATTCTGTTTTTAGTCCCTAATTTAGCGCAATAAATTGCAGAAATCTCTAAATTAAAGTATCCGCGCTTCCCAATTATGTATCCAAAAGGTGTTAAAATAAAGGGATTTCTGTAATTTATGAAAGAGTAGGGATATGATATAACTACCTCCACGAGGTAGTGGCAAGGTCTGCGTACACTTTACCCTCCCCAGACCCCACCTAGTGGGATTTCACTGGGCATGTTGTTGTTGTTGTTGTAGGGATATGATATAATTTATATGTTATACTATGTGGTTTACATAATTTTTACCCAAACATATACGTACAGTAGTCCTAAATACAACAGCAATACAACGAACAGATTACCATTGACCCAACCCCACTGTATCTTCTTCTTCATCATGAAACCCAGTAACGGAAAAATTCCAGCAGCCCTCAAAACGTGACCCGAGTCCAGCAAGCCCTGTGCGCGCCTCGTCTCCTTCACGTGAGGGTGAGTTCACGCAACCGTCAACTTCCACAGCTTTCTCTGCAACAGCCGCCCACCTTGATCTTGTCATCCGGATTTTAAGGGATTTCGGTTGAAATCTTGTACAAGCAGCAGTTCTTTGGTCCTTGGAAAAATCTTGAATCGAAGGTCGGATGGTAATTCCCGTTTCAGCCCTTGCCCTCGTCCAATTTTCATCCCCTAAATCCCCCCAATTCGACCCTAATACCTCCTCTATAAAAAGCTCGTGTTCCCCTTCCTGCAAGAGGGGGGTTTTTTTTTTGGAAGAAAAATTGGAAATCTTTGACAAGAAACAAAGAGAGAATATTGAAAGGATATAGAGAAATGAGGCGTAATAGTTATATAAAAATCCATCAAAAGAATCTCTCGTAGTCGAGAACTCGCTGCTGTCTCCTCGCTTGTTCTGTCTCGGTCGCTGCCCGAAAAAAGGTAACGTCCTTATATAATACTCTCCTCATCTCCTCGTCTGTTTCAAAGTAATTTTCTAGTGTTTGGAAGCCTTTGTTCTGTGACTGTTCGTTGGTATTTTTCATGAGATTGATGATGTTTTTAACATATTATATGTACACTTAATTGTTTCCATCAGTTAGTCCTAATATAGAGTCAAGCTCCGGAGACTCGTTAAAGCTTTATTTTGTTGTGTTTCTTTTCTTGAGCTTGCTTCTCGAACACCGTCGAATCTATGTTCTTTTCGCTTTAGCATCCTGAACATCGAAGGTTCTATTCGCTTTATTATGCTGATGTTCTCTGTTCTTCCTTTGAGATGAGGGAAAATCTCGGAGTCATTCAATATGAAGTTGTATGTTGTCGTAGCTGCTGTTCGGTGAGCATAAGTGGTTATTTTCTTCCTGATTAAATTCTATGGTCATCCTATCTTGTATTGCGAATGTGTAACCGTCTATTTTTATTTTTTTTATTCCTTCTCGTTTTCAGCATGTTTCCATAGTTTTGTTGAGTGTATTTGCCGTCTGCTTATTCTAGCTTGAAGCTAAATGTTTATAATAATTTTGTTAAAATTTTAAGTCATGTATGTTCCCTTGTTTGTCATATTTGTTGGGACTTCTCACTCCTGTAAGATTTTTTTTTCTTTCTTATTTTATTTTTTATTTTGGGCTAAATACTACCTGCTATGTTTGTTCCTAACTGTTATCTTAAGAGTCCAAAAGGTATTAGGAGTGTTCTCTACTTAAGCTACTGATTGTAGGATAGTTAGCAATTTAAGTTTGTTGCGCTTGCGGTCTGTTCATATAGTATATGCAGAAAAGGAGTCCAAAATGCTCGGGTTGATCATTTTTCGGTATGCTAAATGCATTTCCTGTCGGTATTTGAAGTTAGGTGAATTCACGAATTAGATTTTAGTATATTTTGTTGTTGTTTAGGAAGTGCATTTAGATGAGCATGTGTTGTACAAGGGAATTAGTTCCTCCTCTGTTTTGGTTCATTTCATTAAAGTCATCTAGATTCTTGCTTAGCGTAGCTTACTTTGAGGTATATCGATTACATGAGAATTTTAATCTATTTATTTAGTTACAGTTTTGAGACATTATTTTCAAATACTAATCCTTGTCATTTTTTTTGTGGCATGTGATACTACCCAAGCCCTCTTGGATTCCAATCTTCTCCCCCATATTCCGGGTGGGCCGTAAAGGCCCACGTTCACTCATTTCTTTATCGAGTCCAAATAGCTGGTGTACAGGTTGAAAGCAGAAAGATAATGCTGGAAATTAAATTTTCAAGCTCCGAAAAAGTTGAAAAATGGCTTAAACGCAGCTGGTATACAGTGATATACATGCCGATATACACTGATATACAGTCGATGTATACAAAAATGGGAATTTGGTTGAGACAAAACATTCCAGCGAAATTGGCCCAAAAGGAGGCCCAAATTCAATTTCTCCCTTACTCTTTAATTATTTAATTGTGATTATTTATTGTTTGTTGTTTAACTCTAACTTTATAATTAAATTAACTCAGTTGAATTCCCCAAAAGATGAACTATTTCTCTGTGTTGTTTTGTTTCTAACAAATCTCATTTTATCAACTATTGTATTTTCATTTATAATCTTTAGTCGAATTTTTTTTTTATTACTTTAAAATAGTTTTCATATTTTGATTAACCAAAAAATGTTTCAAATGAATTCTAATTAATCTAGTTTTATTAATATTCTATTCACTAGCATTTTAATCCAAATGTTTCATTTTTAGGTTCCTTTCTAAAACAAAATAAAAATAAAATGTGTTATTTATTTAATTATTTTCTCAAATTTAATCAAATATTGTAAATTTTTTTTTTTTATGTTAAATCATTTTCCCAAAGAATTAGTCAAAAAATATTTTAGTCAAGTCGCAGGTCAACTGCATGTTAGCGGACACTTCGAATGCTTAAACCCTTTTCGAAGTGTAAATTGAACCCTGAACCCTCTTTGGTATTTTCAAATGATTTTTTTTTTCTGTTTAACTCTTTGAAAATTATAAGTTCTCTTAATTTCTTTAAAAAATTAAGTGGCGACTCTTTTCTAAGTATTTTTCCAAATTGTTTTATACTTAGAACATTTCAAAAAATGTGATTTTTCTAAAGGTTAGGAAAATTACGGCAAAACAATAAGTTAGTGGACTCAAAACATTTCTTCCAAAAATGATTTTCTTGAGCCGAATGTCTATCAGAAACAACCTCTCTACCTCATAAAGGAAGGGATAAGGTTCCAGACTCCATTTATGAGATTTTACCGGATTTGTTGTTGTAAGTTAGTGAACTTGTAACATTTTTTTCAAATCATGTTATGGAAAGTTATTGTGTTGAGCTGAATGTTTATCGAAAACAAATCCGGTATAAGATTTCAGACTCCACTAATGGGATTATACTTGGTATGTTGTTGTAAGTTAGTGGACTGGTAACATTGTTTTTTCAAAATCATGTTATGGAAAGTGATTTTTTTGAGCTGAATGTCTATCGGAAACAACCTTTACCCTATAACGGTAGATATAAGGTTCCAGAGCCCACTTATACTATTATTATACTTGATATGTTATTGTTGTGTAAGTGGATTTAATGTTTGGGTGCAAAAAACAGTATGGTTGAAATTGGAAAGCTACACATGCCTAATATTCTGATTTAATATACTTTTGCTCTTTATGCAATGAACTTCCATAAGGACTAAGCTTTAGGGTACTAGTGTACTGTGCTAAAATCCAGAACACCATTTTTGACTATTTGTTGGTTCTGATCTTGAATAGGATAGCAAGAACCAAAGGTGGTTGAAAGATGTCAGTCTATTTATATCGCCTACTTTAATTCAAAACTAAAGTTTAAAATATTAGAAGGATTTGTGGTTTTAAATATGCTAGAATATTAGGACGAACGTGTTCTTTTGTTCAATTTTATATAAGTTTAAGTGCCTACTTGTGCACACCCAAAGTTAAAGGTCATAGTTGCCAACTAACGTCAAGTTAAGGATCATGTTTATGTATTATGCCTAAATTTAAATGTACTTAACTATTTATCAAATGAATACTCAATACTTTACCTACACACAATCAACAAATTATACAATTGGAATAAAATTGGATTCGTTTGCTAATAAAATTGAAATTAATAGCTGTTGTAATAAACATCTCTTTCATAGAACAATCCACAAACATGTTATTTGTATTTCATTCTCTGCTATGATGAATCAAGACAAGCAAAAAAGGACATCTCTTCACCTTGATGTTTGTAGATTGATCGTGCGTGTTGTTGTTTCTACGAAATATGCAGTTAAATTTTAATTGGGTTAGAAAATTTGAGTCAAGTTAAATAGATTGAGTTACGATTCATTATTTAATCTATTTTAATTCAAATAAACTTTGAACAAAATTAAATATTGTCTCATTTATTTATTCGTGTGTCTTATGCCTTGCCATTAATGAAAATCTTAATTATAATCATTCAAATCTCATCATTAAAATGATTTGTTTCGATGTCTATATCTTAAGTGAAAATTTTCAAAACAACAATATTTTAGCATCTAATAGGACTCCTTGTCAACACTTTCAATATTTATTGAAAATGTAAATATTTTGATTTGTTATGATGCTGACTGTATTTATTTAATTTGAAAGAATACAAATTTTTAATAACAGAAGGGAGAGAATCATGGGAGTAAAAATATTTCAAAAAAGGTAAAAATATTTTCTTTAGTTTTTTATCCTTACTTGTTTGAATTTTTTTAAATATGATTTTATCGGAAATGTATTCGGATGGACTTCTTTAAATATGATTTTGTGTGTCATTATTTTAAAATGTAATTGAAATATAAATTGTGAGTGATATTAAAAATACAAAATGAGCCAAATAAAATACAAATCTATTTACTAATGCAAATAGTATGAATACGTAAATAAATTGTAATTTGGTTATTTAGAATTGAAAATGAATACAAATTAAATCTAAATACAAATTATCTGGTATACAAAGTGATATTGAAAATACAAAATGAGCAAAATAAAATACAATTTTTTTTTTATTGATGCAATTAGGATGAATACCTATATAAAATAAATAAAATGTATTTGGTTATTTAGAATTGAGAATGAATATGGAATGAAATATAAATACAAAACTTGATGGTATACCATTAGGACGAATACAAAATCAAATCTAAATACAAACTATTTGGTGTACAAAGGGATATTGTAAATACAAAATAAGTAAAATAAGATAAAAACTTTGTTTTACATATGCAATTAGGATGAATACATAAATAATGAATACATAAATAAACTGTATTTTGGTTATTTAGAATTGAGAATGAATGGACAATTAAGAACTTCTATCCGACAATTGATTCATCAAGTTCCATGGATTCAAGAAGAGTCTTTTCGGAACCATCCATAGAGCGACGGCAGCGGAGATCTGGAACCCGATAGGGAAACCGCCCGAGTCCTAAAACAAAATCACTAGAAAATCGAAAAAAATATATTTAAAAGACTAAAAATCTTAAATACATAAATATTTGATGATTATCTAACCAAACTCACATTCTACTAAATCTGAAATATTAAAACAAAATCACAAGAAAATTGAAAAAAATTATTTAAAAGACTAAAAATCTGAAACACATAAATATTTGATGATTATCTAACCAAACTCACATAAAAATCGAAAAATTTGACGAAAAGTCCGAAATACAGGATAATCGATGATTTTTTTAAAAAAATCAACATAAATATCACTAAATAATCGAAATTACCTTTAACAATTAAGATATTTCTTGAGTTAAGTTAGAGATTTGTTGAACAAATTAGGAGAACCATTTATAATTTGTATTTCTTGACCTGCAAAGATGGGGGAAAAGAAACGTGGATGATGGGGCTTAATCATTCATTTATTCGGCACCTGTCCTAGCAAGTAGGTAGCATTATTATTACCCAAATAAGACTTTTGAGTATAAATATTAACGCCTAAAATCTAACGTATACTTAGACAACAGATTTCCCAATATTTGCAATTTCCTTCTCTTCTACCTCTGAAATTTTTCGTCAAATGTCTCATTCCGTCTGCATTGCACCCAACCCACTGTTGCTGAATCATCGGCCACCACCGTCTACATTTCCGGTCATCCCTCACCGGCAACTCCCGCTCCCAAATTTACAGTTATCGTCCCGTAAATCAAGGAGGTTTGAACCTCATAATGCATTCGATCTCAAAGGTACCCAAGGGTATGTATGTTCAGTGGCAGTACACAGAATTTTTCGTTACCTTTTAAAATATGTACCAACAAATAAAACAACGTAACACAATATTAAAAAAAGAACAAAAACCTCTTATAATTTCATTTTTTTTTTCCTATTGGTATGAGTTTACATTTATCTGTGAACTTTGCAGAATGAGTGATCAGCTCTATCAACATGAAGTTGAACTCAAAGTCAGGGACTATGAATTGGATCAGTTTGGTGTTGTAAACAATGCTACTTATGCAAGTTATTGTCAACATTGTAAGGTTTACTGTTTCGATAATCGATCGTACACATATGACAATATTTGAACACTTATTTTTCAATAAATGAAACAGGTCGTCATGAGTTTCTTGAAAAGATTGGTGTAAGTGTTGATGAAGTATGTCGCAATGGTGATGCATTAGCAACAACAGAGCTTTCACTTAAGTTTCTAGCACCTCTAAGGGTATGTCGAATTTCATCCTGTTAATTGGTTCATGTATTTGTTAGTTTTGTCAATTGTATGGAGTTTTTACCATACTACTTCAAGTCGAATTTGGAGTATTCAAAAAATTTGGAGATCCAACTATAAAAACACAGGCAACCTGATATAACATTGTTTTGTTTAGAGTGGAGATAGATTCGTGGTGAAGGTGCGAATATCCCGCTCTACAGCAGCTCGATTGTTTTTCGAGCATTTCATCTTCAAGCTTCCAGATCAAGAGGTTAGTTACCTCTATTATCATTCAACTAGATAACATGTTCGCGCTTCGCGCGATCATAACAACTATTTTTAAATTAGCACATACTAAAAAAGAAGAAATATGATCAATACTTAGATCAAAATTTTAAAATGTTTATCATAATTATTTCAATTTTTAAGATACAGTTTTCTTATTATTTTGTTGGGGCGAAAAGAACATGTTTTTTATTTTGAAATAAAAAAATACTAACTTAATTTTCTATTTGCCGTTGATCATCAAATAAAACATAAATAATTTGTCCTCCTCATATTTTAAAAGAATGGATGCTTATTTAAATGAGGAACTACTGAACTTAGACCTTTTATAATATCATTCCTCAATATGATTTTTTGTTAAAAAAATCATACTTGTTATGTACGACTGTATGTAATCTTTTTTAAAAAGTCTTATTTTTTAAAAATAATTGTGCAAGTTAAAATATGAAAATTAACAAAAAAAACATGTCAATAGTAATACAAAGGAAAGAACAACTAACTATTTTCTAATAAAATGACAGATAAAGATATAAAATCATAATGATAAAATTGAAAAGCAATTAATAGTAATGTTTCAACAGACAACTCGAAACAAAATTATATCGTTATTTTTATTTGTTTTAATTATCAAAGAATAATTATACAAATAATAAATAATGAATATTTTAACTCTTGAGGAGTTACAAAACTCACTAAATATGTAATTACTTAGAGAAAATCAAATTTTAAATTATGACACAAAAAAAAAGAAAGAGAAAGAATAAATAGGACTCTTAGTATATAAGAGTTTTTGCTAGTGTCTATTTTTCATATTAAAATTATTTATAATTTTTTTTCGTCTTCACACAAATAAAAAAAGTTTATATTTATATCTCAATATATTTCACTAAAATAGTACTTCATTTCATTTTAGTGTGGATTTTGTATGTTTCGTTGTGGTCGTTTTATTTAATTACTAAAAAGTTAGAAAATAGAAAAATATATTTCATTATTTTAGTACAAACTTTAAAAATCTTGAGTTTTAATAAATAATATATACTCCCTCTATTTCAAAATAAGTGAATTGTTGAGCCCTTTTTATAGTTCAAAATAAGTGAATT